>JAULBM010296365.1:0-15217 GCA_032357055.1 Geukensia granosissima | reverse complement strand
TATGTTTAGCTAGATGTTGATAGAGCAAACATTTGAACTTTTTATGTTTTCGAAAACGGTAAAGATGTTCGCTTGTATGTTTGAACAATTCACATCCAGATGGCCCCAGAGTTTGGACTCCATAATTTGGTATTGTTCAGGTTAGAAGATAAATTATACCTTTAGTTTTTCAGGTGATGTCAGATGAAAATATCAGTGTAAATTTTCTAGCGTTAACTGAAGATTTAACTGTATGTAACTATGTTTCGTCAATTGGTGACATGTCTGTCATTTTGGGGGATTGCACGAATATATCTTAAGAAGGATATCCGCAACTTTCAAACTCTGGATTCTACAAGAAACTAAAATCTGACCCAACTAATTGTATTAATATGAAAAACATACCGCCTGTCTACTATGACCAACAAAAGATAAATCCAAAATGATACCTGTAAATTTCTTATGCCTGAAAATCCTACATCTGTATAATCCTATCTACCTCTAACACTACAGAAAAAAGACATCCTCAAGCATCTGTAAACGGCCACTCAACAGAATTGTTTTTGAATTTATAGATTTGCATCTAAAATTTCCATTAAAAATGTACAATTTACAAATAACAACTTGATAAAAATGAAGTCGTTAAAAACACTGCCAGAAATCACAAAATTCATCCCCAATATTGAAAGGATAATTTTCAGACGTTAATTTGATTATATGTAAACCGTGTATCATATTATCCTTCTGATATCCCTTGGGGGAGGTATATTGTAGAGTTGTCACAAATTTAAGACGTTTGTACAAATTGATATCGAGTAGAAATAGTAGATCCTTTAAAATCTACATGAAAAGCTGGGATAATTTGCCTGCAGAGATAAAAAATACCATCTTCATGCAACAATACATCATGTACCGTGCTCAATATTTCGATAGGCTGACCTAGAAAGGCATCACCCGGTATTTTTATATAATCTAGGTGGCCGCTTGGTCAAGGGTGCTGGAAACAGTGCAGGCGATAGTTTTTTGTTTGCCATGTTTCAATAGTCAACAAATATCGTCCACATATCTCCAATATTAAACAGGCTTATCATTTGATTTGTATGCTAAAGAAACTGACAGACATCAATACCTACACATCACTTCCAACAACCCGAGAAAGTAAAAAGAATCAATTCCACATGGATTAGTAATAAGGTTAAAACACATATGTTTCGAAGAAACTGACTATAAAAACCGGAAAACACACTTAAAAGCAGATCTTTTAAAACGCGGTTACAAGCCAAAGTTTATAAACAACCAGCTTGAATAAGTAGACATATTAAACCGAGAATACTTATTTCAATATATTCATCCAGAAAATGCAGACAGAAAACCATTAGTATTAACTAACACTAATGCTTTGCCGAATATTCATTCAATACTTTATAGACACACTGCACCATTTCGACAAAAACTGTTTTTATCCGAAATCGCCTATTGTCGCCTTTTACAGGGATAAACGTTTAAAAGTTATTCTTGGACATATACAGCATAACAACATGTTTTGCAAAAAACCGAATAAATGCAAACCCTGTGGTAAAAAAATGTGTTCTTTGTATATTCACAATCTCTGGAGAAAAAAAAATACGGGAAAGAAATTGAATACAATATTAATGGAAACATTAACTGCAAAACCGCAAATCGGATATATTAAGTAGTATGTAAATAGTGTGATAAAGTGATGTATGATGGACAAACAGGAAATACTTTAAACCAGCGCACGCTACTCAACTGTTCAATGATTCGCACAAGAAAAAAAAGATTCTGTCGCACGCCGTTTCAACAGCAACAGTCATTCTGTCAATGAGTTTTCTTTAATTGTAATCGAAAAGATTTTAGGAGATCAAAACTATCGGAAAAAAAAACGGGAGTCCTTCTGGATGGAAAAAAAATAAAAACATAACACCGGACGGCATTAACCGACAAATTGACATATAACACGCTGTCCAACTGTGATAAAAAAAACTACTTCTTTTTTAATTTTTCTTATTTTTATACGTTTACATCATTTGCATCTTCTCCGAAATCAGTCTGTCCTAGTGCCGCTCAGCTCAGACCAGCGACTACCATATTATGACCTCGGCTTACTGTTATATCACACGTTACCTTGTTAAATTTTCATTGGTAATAAACTTCCGATGAGGAACGCCGTGAGGCCGAAAGCCACGGAAATGAAAATAAAGTTTTTTTTATATATATAAAGGTTCTAAAATTTGTTACGACACTACAATATCCTTCACCCACCAAAATAAACATTAAATTACAAAACGAAACAAAACAACCTTGTTTAACTTGTGTTAGATTAGTCAAAACACACTAAGACTATTAATATAATAAATTAAATATCGCAATAGAGATACACATTATAGCGTTTCATTCAGTTTGTGTAATATTTTGTAATTTTTAGAGTTGCTATAATGATTTTATTATAAAATTATATTGTATAAGATATTGTATTTTTAAGGGTGTCAGGGGAGACTATAAATTGTAAATGTTATTTGTGACACCCAATTAAAATAATACATCACTTATTTACCTTCGTCGGAGATGAGATAGAAACTGAATACCTAGGGATTTCTTTTGAAAATGAATGTTACAAAAACGATGATTATTGTTAACAGACATTGAGTTTCATTGTTAACTCTCTTTGTCATGTATCTTTAATAAAAATAGAAGATGTGGCATGGCTGCCGATGAGACTGCCATACGGGTGGTTTTCAACTTAATATTTGTCTTACATGATATTTTGCTAACTATTTAAACATTAATTTAAACAACAAAACACTCTGAAACGACAGCGGATGTACTAAAAGGCCTTGTATTAGGTTAAAAGACAAAGGTTTTCTTTAATGGGTTATTACAGTTCGATAAACATGTAATATGATACAATTTTAACTTCAATTTATAATAGAACAAATTCATCGTGCAGGTGTCCTTTAAACAGTGTATTTGTAAAAATATTATTTTTCTACATAACCACTAATTATACTGAATGATATACATAAAAGACAGCTATTGAACTTAAAAACCTTGCTAATTTTAAGAATACAAGTTCGTTTTATTTGTTGTTTAATTTTATATCGTGTAATTTAAAGTAATACAACCCGCTTATAATGCAATATAATTTGGTGCAAACATCCCAAGTAATATACATCTTTCTAAACAGGTAGCCATTGATTTGAACATAATTATGTTGTTTATTTTGAACAAGCAGAAATTTGTTGAATCGAAATAAAGTTTGTTTAATCTTAAATGTATGATTTTTGTACAGTCGTTTTTTTAACCAAATAATAAGTTAAGCAATATTAAATGAATATACACTATTTAGAGTAACCTCTCATCAGTAGCATCAGAACCAAAACAAATAAAGTCCTAGACCCAAACATAGTATCATAATTACTGAATTAATAACAGATTGGAATTTGTAGGCAAATTCAACAGTTACTGTAAAACGATTACTACTAGGCACAATGCATTTCAAACCTATTCCGTAATTTCAATGCTTATGAATTGAAAAATTGTTGGCAATTTTTGTAAATCTAAACCTTGATTGATATTTTTTATATCAGAAAAATTGACCACATGGCAGGTGTATACCCTCGGGGACAACAGCAGTGGCATCGGCCCAGCGGTGTCAAAAAATAAGTGGAATAAATATGTTGAATATTTATATGATATATGTTGTAGGAGTATCCTCTTATCAATAGCATATATACAAAACGTAGGAATTTAAAAAAATGTTGATATTTTGCCTTTATCGAGGAATAAAAACTGGCTGTATTTATGTTATTATATATTTTGTGACGTTGCCCTTTACGTTGGGAGTTAGATGTTTCTTAACCTTTAAATTTTCATAACAAATTCTGCAATTTAACTACGAATTCAGTGAAAGTGAGTAAAGTGTTTCTGCTTGATGAGGCGTGTTGCCGTCTCACTAGCATTCACTGCATTTCTCTACTTCTACATATATGCATATCAAAATGGTACATGTAATATTTGACGCTTCATTTATCTGTGAGATGCAATAACTAACAATGTTTCACTGCAATGCCAAAGAATTATCTTTCAACCATTGGTGGGTAAATCACTTTTGGTAAGTTGATGTACAAGGATACTGCTAATGATTTGAAAACATCTGAATTCATTATATATTTCTCATATATTCACAAGCGGAAAAGACATATATCAGTGACACGTCTGCATATAAATTTGAATACGAACAGACGCGCGGTGCTTTCATCTGTTCTATTCGAAAAATTTACCTGATGAATGAAAAAGTGAAAATATTGAGCCAATCTGGTTTTTTTTTTTTTTTTTTCTTTTCTGTCCAGAAGGCCTTGAATAAAGTCAGCTTCATACGAATAATATAAGAGATTGTTTTTTATTTGAACCAGAATTATAAATAACAACAAAAAAAAACATTGTGTTTCTCCTTTTTCCTTTTTTAAAAGCAAACATGTCAACCTGTATTTGCCATCATTTTAGCAAACTAAATGTCAATTAGGACTTTCATTTTTTTAATGGAAAATACTGGCGTGGAGGTAGCAGAAATCAAATGATCTACCACAATCGAGCAGTTACATTGATTTTAAGCATTCTTACAGATCTTTGAAATAATTTAGGTCAACATTCGATTCACAAATTCCTAAACTCGCTTGATTCACAGTAACCTGTAAATTCGTTATAATGCTGATAAAATAGCTTCAATAGCTTTAAATGATGTTCCTTAGGGCATTTGGAAGACTCCACTGCTTTATTATGTAGTCTGGTAATTAAAACATGAAATATAGCTGATAAAGTTCATGAAATTTGTCAGCGGGAAAGTTTTTTGTCGACATATAATGCACTATTTTCCATTCAAAGCAGACTACAATATTGTATTTTTCACTGATTTGTTAATGTTTGGGTGTTGTATCTTACGAGAAAATCCTCAATAACACAGGGAATCTCTTAACGTCTCATTCTTGATATGGGAATTCTATTTTTCTTCCTGGTGAATGGAATCGACCCCCTATTGAAACAAAATAATCATTTAAAGTTGTATCTTGTATGATATTAAAAGGTATCAGACTCGTTATTTTTGTATAGTATGTGAAACTTGCTTCAGTAAAGGTACCATGTGGTCAATTATTGTATATGGTATATCGTTAATTTTAATTGTGGTGGGAGCTCAATTATGGTTTGGGGTTGTTTCTCACATGATTGCAAGCTGAAGTTGGTAACAATCAGTGGCAACCTTACTGGTGAAAAGAACAGCAGGGACGTGCTTGCACTTATAGCTTGCCGTCATTTTGACAACCACACGTTAGCGTCAAGACCTTTAATGATGGATTAAACGCTAGACATAATCGCTGAAGATATGCTTATTTAGAGAATTAATCCGTCAACACTCTTTCTTGACCAGAACAGCAGTAGAACCAGACCTCAACCCTATGGAGCATCTTTGTGACCATTTGGTTATGCGATTACAGTCGTTGGAGCGTATTCTGAAGACATTGCAACAGCAAGAAGCGACGGATTACGCTTCAACAAATAACACGTCTCACTTGCAGTATGCGGCTCAGAGTTGACGCAGTCATCAAGGCAAACGGTAGAGATACCCGAAATTGACTTCTCGATAACTAATTATCAATTTGTGGGTCATGACTGACATTTCGTAATGTGATTTGACAATTCAATAACGTTCTTGAGGTTTCACTGACAATGCTTAGTAAAGATAATGTTGAATAATATTAGTGTGAAAAGTGTCCATAGTTTGACTTCGTAATATGTAAATCAAAAATTGTTTTTTTTACGGTCATCATCTTGTTTTCTTGTGCCGCAAAATGCATAATTCCATCAATAAATAAGTTTATATCGGATGGTTATTCATAATCAGTCATAAGAACGTCGAATCTGAATCACTTTAAAGAACGAATGTGCTTAATTGTTCTACAGTTGCATAGATATTGTACATACCTTTATATAAAAACATTTCAAACAAACAATATGCCCAATAGTTATCAAAAAAAATATTCGACTTACTGCAATCAATCCAAGAGTCATTAAAAAAACACAGCCTTAAATATCCTGATTAGGATATTGTAAGGTGTTTTTGAAGAGAGACGAACTGCTTACCCTTTAGGACCTTACTGGTTCATCCGGATTTATGGTTGGTCTGTATTGTTCATATATACATGATCGTTAACACAACATAATTAAGATAATATTCTTTTTATGTTCTCGAGACTATCATGTCTTTCTCTCTGCTCTTCGGTTTTTCCTCTTTCCTCTTACTCTTACATATATATATCATGATATATATATATATCAGAAGTACTATTGAATATAATAAGACAAATTTATATCAACAGACTGCTGTATCGAATTAAAATAAAACCTGATTCATTTTAGTTTCAATATTTGATAAGAAAAAGGTAATATGGAATTCGAACATTTCTAGCCTTTCGTATTGTCAGTTGACTTGTTAATGCCAAAAAACCCTAAAAGCCATTTTTTTATGAAATTTTATTTCTGATTCCATCCAAATTATATTGGTAATGAGAAAAGAATTCCCGATTTTTGGAACTTTGAATTCATCCGCATTTCGTATGTTTTTGTAAGAGTTATTTCCCATACGGGACTGTTTCTCAAATTAGGTCTTCCCTGAGAAAACCTTATACATTTTTTTTGCAAATCCATAATATTTGCCACGATAAAAAATCAGTATGATGCCCATTAATAAAATAAACAAATATATTGATTTTTTTCCATAAATTTGTAGTGGAAATGAAATTAAAAAATAAAACCTAAATATCAACATTATAGCTATATTAATATACCGTCCAATATGGGAGACAACTCTTACAAATCCATAGATACGAGAAGACCTAATATAAAACACAAAATTCAATTTCAAATGTGTTGGTATTTAACAAAACATATATTAATATTTTGTTATAAGCTACCTAGTATTGTATTGATTGAAATTGTGCTAATTTAGATTAGTTATTGGATTGCAGTTTGTACACTTACAGCAAGGCGCTTAGCGTGAAAGTCAGCGGTTCTAACCACCACACCACATCTGTCACACCAAAGAATAATTTTCAGTGGGGTAGTGTTATTTGTATCTGTCACGTAGATAGAAGATTTTAATTAGAACTTAGCGTGTTAATGTGTAGGGAGCTTTAATTACAACGATATTTCTTACATATTAAAATAACACAAACCAATTTCCATTTCCTCTTGTGATAGCAGAAAATCATTTGATTCTTCCATTCTGTATACTTCTTTTACTCATTCATAACTGAAAAGAAAAATTAGGTGCTTCGATTCACCTCAGTTTTTTTTCATAAAAAAGACGGCAAACGCATATAAAAATAGTTGATTTTAGACACATTACTTTGTTATTTACGACACTGATTCTAACAAAAAGTATTGTGAAGATGACGTCCGCTGGATGCTATATTTATAGACTGACAACATTTTTGTGTAATTTTTGACGGTCGATTCACACATTTATTCGTATGAATCTGACTACATTCAAAGCCATCTTCAGAGAAAAGACATACTTGCATACAGATTGTTTATTTCTCATTCTTACGCTATTCCAGGTGTTGTGCTTCCTATCAGTATTTTATTGATAGAGGGTTGCAACTAACAAGAAAGCTACACAGCAGGGGGTTCTAAGGGAAAAAAATAGTCATCACTCTGGTTGATCTGGTTTGTCGGTAAGATATTTCCTAATGACACTGCCTTTACTACAAATATGTTTCTATATCGGTTGTGACTAACATCGATCGACTTTGTCTACTGAAGAACACGACAGGTGCCACTAATGGAGCAGAAATTGCTTACTCTTCCGGAATACCCGGAATCAACCTGGTGGTTGTAGGGGTCGAGTTATTATAGCTTTAGTTTTCAGTGTAGTGTTGTGTTTTCGATGTTTATCCTTTGTTTCATTTTATTGCACATGGTCTTGTCTGTCTTCTGACTTCACAATTTCTGTTTGTCCTTTTGTTATCTTCCAATTCCTTATTGAAAACCTACATTTGTCACCTGGAAATTCCAGTCCTATAAATTTTAACTAAAATATAATTCAGTTTATATTTTACTTTTATTTATTCTAATAGACGCCCATAATCAAATATGATATTTGTCTTTTCGTCTTTTGAGATATTTTTTATTTAAAAGACGATTTAGACATCAAACATTAAAAAAAAATGTAGCTGAACCAATTCATAGTCCATAAACATATCTTTTCCTTGAAATCGCTGTACCTTTCCTATTGTTTTGGGAGAATTTAAAGTCACATTATATTAAAATGTTCATTTATTTCTCATTTTATTTTGTTGTCCATTGTCTTTTCTGTCGTCTTAATTAACAATTTCTGTCTGCTCCTTTGGTATCGTCAAATTCCTTGTTTTTATAAAAAAAAATGTATTTGTCTGCTGTCCAAAAAAGATAGACAAGACTTACAACCTATAATACGACTCCTTGTATAATTGGCAAACGTTTTTCCATTTAATCTACTGTACACGATTGAGTATGGCTGTAAAAAAGCTGACGTCCTGAAAATTGCATTCAATCATTACAAGTACAAATACTTTATTGTACTACAACTGACATCTATAGTCATTTACAATATTAATTACGGCTATTTTTATTTTTTAACGCCCTGATGGTCTAATGATTAGCGTGTTCTCCTCTAGTGCGGAAGGTTGTGGGTTCGATCCTGGGTCAGGTCAAACCAATATCATTAAAGTTGGTATTTGCAGCATAAAAGACTGGTCGGTCCAGAGTCCATAAAAAAATTCCCGCTTATCGTTTCGTCCTTAATATGCATGAACTATTTGCCGCTGGACGTTAAGTCCTATTCATTCATGCAATCAATCAATCTATCTTTGTTCGTCCGTTAGACATACTGTAATGTCCTGCGAGCGAACAAAAATAACTTCAACCGACAGTTACAGCTATTTACAATTATATTATATGTCACAAGTTGATATTTCAAAGTGTATATTGCAGATACTGAGCTGGATTCAAATTTTTGCCTGTATAATAATTACGCATTCCGACCTCTACGAATACTTTGATAACCAAAATAAAATGCTGTTTTATTTTTATATTTGGTTTTAACTTAACGCGATTTATTCGGCTATTGTCCTAATTTCGATTTATTTATGCTGATAATGCAGAGAATAGTAAACTTGAGAATTTCCCCCCTTTCTGTCAATCAGCTACATTCGTTTTAGCATTGATGTACAAACTTAATGAAGCTTGCGGCTTTTTGGAGATGTGTATAAATAAGAGTTGTGTACTAAATTCCTGGCAACCAACAGATCTTAATTATCCTTTTAGCGAACATTACAAGCATAACATGCAAACAGTGTCCTTGAAATATGTTGGTGAAATTTTGCAATATTATCATTATTATAAGGGACATCTTCTTCTAATATACTACATACACATTAGCATTTCTTCTAGATATCAACGCTCCCCTACCATATCTGAATATAATAGAATGCACCATCCGGAAAACATTAAGTAACAGAATTATAATTAAAAAAAACATCTTAAATTCTTCGTTGAACAACACAACCTATAAGATGCTGACTTCTTGAAATAGTTGAAGGTTCGATCACTAGCCGGGCAATACAAAATACAATAAAATTATTATATGATGTTTCTTCGCTAACCACGACACATTAATGATTAATAAGACTGGTCGGAAAGATTCAGATTTCGTTTGGATAAAGTGGCATTACATTTATGTTTCAAGAGCTTGCACTTGCAAATTCTGACCCAGCATTTTTTGTCTAGTATACAAGACAATTTATTTTTCATTTATAGTTGGCAAATAACTGCATGAACCGCAACTTGTCAGATATATAGTTCACAAAAATAATAATGCCTTTTGGCAATTTTGAAGAGAATTATATGGTGATGTTGTTCTTAAAAACGATTGTTGACATACAGATAATAAATTTAAAGGAAGATAATTGCATTGTCACAGTAATTTTCTCTTTCTGTTTAATATCGGCTTTAAAACATCGATGAATTGCGGTTATTATATATAAATTGCAATGGTTTCTTATAATTTAAAAACTTAAGTTATAAATTAATAAAAAACAAATAGTGTAATTTCATCACAGGAATATAATACACACATCTCCCTTTAAAACTAATCCAATCGGTTTCAACTTTCAAACATCAACAGTTAATGTTTCATTGAATAAAGTCGTTCTGGAAAGTGAAATGATATTCTGGTTGTTATGTGATTAAAACTTCTATGAAACGTTTTCCTTAGTAATTCTTTCATTTTTTGCCTTCTAAAAACTATACAATATAGATTTAAAAAACCTTGGGTATTTGTTTTTGCACATTCTAACATGTCTTACATATGACCACATTATCATTACTTACAGTGTCTGATCTGCTGTTCGTAAAACCGGTGTCGATAAGCCATACAAGAGATCAAAAATGCAGATTATAAAGAGACAACATCCCAAAACAAAAGGAACAAAATTTTAGGTTTTACGAAATATACACCTGGAAAAGGTTAAGCACGCATGTGTTTTTTTTTTTTTTATTTTGTAGTGATTCAGATTCGGCGTTCTTGTGACTGATTATTAATAACCATCCAATCAAAACGTGTTTATCAAATGCAGTAGTGCGTTATTTGGCACAAAAATCACTATTGATAAAATACAAATTTTTAATTTACATATCATGACATCAAAATATGGACAGTTTTCACACTTTTATTTATCTTTCATAAGTACTGTCATTGAAAGCTCAAAAACGTTATTGATTTTTTAATTACATTACAAAATGTCAGTCATGACCCAAACATTGATACTAATTCACCACAAAGTAAATATCGGGTGTATGCGCCATTTGTCTGGATGACTGCTGCAACCCTTCGCCGCACACTGCCATTGAAACGTCTAATTTGTTGAAGCGTTATCTGTCGCCATTATCGGTGCAAGTGTGCTTTTTACTCATGCAATGTCTGTGGTAGAGGCTCCAAAACCTTAAATCGTATGCTCATTTGGTCCTGAAGATCCTATGTGGGGTTGGGATCTGGACTTTTTGATTGCAAAGGAGGAGTTTTCATGGATTTATTTTCTTAATAAGCCTTTATTGCCCTATAGCGATGAGATCTAGCGTTGCAATCCATGATGTAAGATTTCATCATGACGCTAACGTGAGATTGTTAAACTGAGGCACAGCTACAGGTTTTAGACGTTCTTGGTGTCTTTTCGCCAGTAAGATTGACACTGATTGTTCGTAAATACATCTTGCAATCAAGCGAGACACATCCAAACAATAACTCAGCCGAAACCACAAGGCGCTATTTGATCACTGTTTCCTGCAGTGAAAGCTGCGTTACGATGCCTCCAAACAATGGTTGACCATCAGTACGTGGATTAAAAATCTGTTCTCGTCTGCCAAGGTTTGAAGGCTCCAGGTCTGTCTTGCTCTGTACAAGACCAACCTCTCCCTGCGATGGCGATCGTCAAGTGTCGGACGTTTAATGACTCTCTTTGACTCAGTCCAGCATATTTTTAAAAATTTCTTACTGTTCTGGTTGACAAATAACGACCAGGAAACCACCGCTTTTTTAAGACTGGTGCTTGTTGTACACGGATTTCCTCTGAGGCTCCTATCCCCAAGTTGGGTTGTTACAGATGGTTGACGAGCTCGAGGGCGGTCCTCAACCTTCCTTGTAGCAACATTTTTTTCTGAACAAACCGCTTTTCACTTTATTTTAGCCAAACTGTCTACCTATCGCCTTGTATGACTCAGCAGCGAAAAACATGCAAAAATTTGCACTGTATCGTCGCCTCTAATATATGTTTTTTTGCCATTCTTACTAAAAAGACGTTCAATTCAGATATTTGGGTCTCAAATACGGATTTTATGTACGGGTAAACAGTGCATATTGGACTCGAAGAAGCAAGTTTCACGTGGGGGAAAAGGAATCTAAACGCTGAGATCATTATGATTATGTTTGAAATTATTAACATTGCTCAACATAATGAAAATTATTTTTTTTTGTCAATGAGCAATCATGAAATATACATGGGTGGTTTACTTTTTTCCAGGTGTATACTTACGAATTATGAGTACAATCACTCCTTCGAAAGTGGAAGCGTTCCCTGTGTTGCGCGGACTTCCGTCCTAGAATGTGTGTAAAAATTGATATTAACTCAGAATGTCAAAATTCAGATCAAATCAGAAAGTCAAATTTGGAATAGGATAATCTTTCCAAACTGGTAGGGATTCATGCGAAGTTCTGGAAAAAAGTATAGGATCAGATAGGTTTCTCAAGAGTGAACGCAATTCAACATTTCTTTCACATTTTTTGAAATATCTTCACGGAAAAAGGAAACTGCAAGGCTTTCGCATTAATTGAAATATATACCAAATATTTATTTCTAGAAATAATTAAAATAATATCATCAGAGAACATTTTTTGTCTTCTAAACAAATCTGCATGACTTATAATTTATTTATAGGATTTATAAAAAAAATGTTTTTGTGCGGCCATTTTGAAGACAGTGATGATGAAAACGAAATTCAAGCGATAGTAATGGTATGTCCCCAATTTGCATCGATGCATGCAACACAACGTCGCCTAATTGATGAAACCAGATTACGAACAAAAGCTTGCGGAATGTTTCTCCATATGTTGACAAGTGCTGGACCGAGTTCCGCCAATGTAACGGGCGGATTCGAAAGTCGTCAAAGTCTACGGTCCATTTCATCCCATAGATGTTCAATTGGGGATAGATCCGGATAAACGGCTGGCCAATGCAACAAATTGATATTTTGCTGTTGCAAGAAGTTCTGAACAACTCGGGCGACATGGGGTCTGGCGTTATCTTACTGCAACGTTAGATTGTTGCCATGATTCTGATGAATAAAATCACATGCGGCTGGAGGATCTCATCACGGTATCTGGTGACTGTCAAATTTCAATTAACGAGCTGTTACGCTGTCCTTCTAGTTGCTGTGATGCCTTCCAACATCTTGACGCTACCTCCTCCAAATGGGCAAAGTTCGATCACGCATGGATCTGAAAATCTCTCCCAGGGCAACGGTAAGCTCTAAGTCGGCCGTCATGACTGTCCAAGTGGAATCGGGACTCGTCAGTAAAGAAAATGATCTTCCAGTCTTGTACTCGAAACTGTAATTGACCTCTGGCCCAGGCAAGTCTGACAACACGATGCCGTGGCTGTAAAACTGGGCGAATTGCTGGACGTCTTGGACGGATGATGTGTTCATGCAGACGGTTTCGGACAGTTCTTGAACTGATTGGTCGAAGTCCTGGGATAGTCTTAGCAGTCAAACTGGCTGTCTGGAACCATACATTTTATATTCATCTCTTAAGGACAAAATTATAAATTTTGAATGTAAAAATGCATAAATTCTTTAAATGATTAGCTTTTTTACAAGAAAGTTTCCAAAATTTGAACAAATATCTTGTTGTGGACTAAAAATAATATTGATTATACAATGTTATGCGATGTTTATTCATCTTTTAAGGTCTGAATTATAAATTCTGAATGTAAAATTGCATTAATTGTTTAATTGCATGGATTTTTATCAGAAATTTTCCAAAATTCTAACAAATGTTCTATTCGCAAACTCAAAACAATCAGGATTATACATGTTATATTCATCTCTGAAGGTCAGAATAATAAATTATGAATATAAAATAACAAAATTGCTTTAGTCAAATGAATCTTTACGAGAAATTTTCCAAAATTTTAACAAATGTCCTGTTGCAAAATAAAAAATATTTTGGATTGTACATTGGATATTCTTCTCTTGAGGTCAGAATTATATATATATACAATTTATAAGTAATTATTGCCAACTCTTTAAAAAAGAGACAGAAATATAAATGGATAACGCATTTCAAAAACAAAGATTTACAGTAGAATCTAGATAAATTTCATGAAATGATTGTAAAATAAGTCGATGATAATCTTTATACATGCATTACATAGCATTTATTTGAAATTTTAAGATAATGAGGCTAGCCCAATCTCCTTATTATGTTCATTGACTGAAACTTTTATATATAAACATGTATAGTTAAGACATTAATACTTGATTTTAAGATTGGTTAGGGTAAGAGGCACATTTATATTTGTAGTCATATTATGATAAGAAGCTGTCGTCATGGTTGGCGTCTGTAGACAAGTTGGATACCGCATGATAATGATTCTTCTTGTTAAACAATCTTTTTTAATATTTTGTGTCGGATGCTTTAAGCAGGGCGACATACAGGAATTATTATGTGGTCTTGCGTCCGCGTCATCGTCTGATCGATGTAGTCGGCGTCACACTTTCTTATTAACTATTTCTCTTAAACTACTAAACGGATAAACCAAACTTTCACAGATTCTTTATTATAAGGTGTAGGTTTGCACCTCATATTTTATTTTTTTTTAAAAATCAATATTCAAATCTTAAATCATTATTTTTTTATGTTTTACAATGTTAGTTTTATTTCTATCATTTTTCAACTGTTTCAACTGTTTGATCAAAATACGCTAAGCCGCAACTTCATGCGTAAAATGTGTTTCTTGTAATTTTGACGTATCAAATGCAGTGAAAATGGAAGTACCATTTCAAATTTGCTACTTCTCCTTAACTACTCAATAAAAATTTAACATACTTTTAAAGGTTCTTTATCAATAAATGCAAAGGTCCTTTATCAATTAATGTGGTATTGTAGCTTTTATTTTAAACTGTAAAACATGTGCAATAATAATACCCGACACTAGTTTTATTAGTTACCTTACTTTTAAATGTTACCAAATTCGTAGCCGGGTCCATTGTAAACATGAAGGAGAAAAAGAGAAGAATTATGAATTCGAAAATTAGAAACGGCATTTCATTTGGATGCAACGATCAAATAGATAGTGTAGGTAACTTGTCAAGCAGCCGCTGTAGCTCTTTGAACAGAATGTAGTTGTTTCACAACGAAGTCCTCGTAGCAATGATCATAGGAAATACAAACGTCCCGACTTTCTCGTTGCTTCAATCGATAATCTTCTACCTTGCCTACAAAAACCACTTAAACTCCATTACATTCGTACTAGACTATATTATTTACGACTGTCCTGTCTGAAAGACTTTAAAGAATGCTCCAATAACTTTGTTACAGATCCAAAGTCAAATCTGTTTAAATTACAAGCTA
>JAULBM010296354.1:0-15218 GCA_032357055.1 Geukensia granosissima | reverse complement strand
TGCCAAATGGCAGGTGAGCGATACAGGCTCAGCCTCCTGAGCCTCTAGTCTTGATTGGTTAATACGCGACTTTTTACAGAAATTGTTTTTAAAGGTATGAATGATTCTTGGTAAATGCTAACACATTGCACTTATACGCTTAATAGGTCCATTAGAAAGAAGAGCATGCGCATTACAGATAGGTCATGGTGAAGACATGGATGATTTTGAAGGAGAGATGGATAAAGTGAGTACTCTGAACCCTTTAAGCCCTTTAGTTGTGAAAGATATTTTATACTCAAAACAGAAATCAGTTAATAATGAACTTGGTAGCAACCATCGCGTGGCCTCAAAGCCAAAATGGTTGGAAGTGCAAAAAAATATAATCAGTGTGAGTTATTTAAGTATTAAAAAGAAAATCTGGAAACGGCCGTAGTGATGAAACAACCTTTTCCATAAAGTTTTAAATAATCAACATGCAAATATAATAAAGAACTTTAAAAACAATTTCAGTTTATTATTCACCAAATATGACATTTCACATATAATATAATAATTACTTTAGCTCTTTTACCCTGCCTCCCTTGTAAAGCAAAAATCACGGCTGGTGAATTTTCATGCCAGCATTTGACTTATATTATCCATTTAGCGCGGTTCAAGCTTACATGGACTTTCGTGTGTAAAATTCCGTAAAAATTATTATGTATCAAAATCAATGTCAAATTTGCCTTATTGAAAAATACAAACTATATAACAACTGAAAATTGTGGACATGTTAATAAAAATTCCAAAAGATGATTAAAATTCATGCAGTAACCCAGTAGCAGTAACCAGTACCGGTGGTCTTGCTGTATTCTTATTGTTTATTACCCTCAGGGGTAAATATTATATGCATTTTCAAGACAAATGAAAGTTAAGCAATTATCGGAGTAATCAAATTTAGGGTAGATTTTACCATAAAGGAGCAATGGCTTTTTGACAGCTACAGGAAATAGACAAAATTGTCTAAGTTTACGGTTCTTTTTGAACGCCAAAATACCTGCATTTTATTTTCAAAATCTACAAAAGCTATTTTTAAGGTACAGGTTCAAATCACATGGCATTCTCCGAACACATTGGTTGAATATTTATAAATCGAACCCATCACAATTAGGTGGAGTTCTACCTCCTGGCAGAGAAACCAATCTCCACTATTCTCGGTGATCGTGTATTTATCCAAACCGCTGAAACAACGGTCTCTCTCTTTGTAGAAGTTTTACCTCCTGATTAAAACCGAATATCACCATTCCATATTCCAGCTGTGGCGACATACATTATTAGAAAATATTTATAACTGCATAACCAAGGTGATCCATAAATAGATATCTGTAACCTGTAATTCACTATTCATATTTCCCCTTATATATATATTCTGCTGTTACTTTTTTACATCAACTTTCATTAATATTTTCTGTTTTTTAGATGGAAATGTTTACGTGTATGCCCGACTTTGACAAAAAATGAAGATGCAGATGATTTTACAGAAGAAATCCAAGCTTTGGTCTGACATAGATATAGCTGTACCCTACACGCTTTGAAAATGTGACATTTTAAGTAAAAATTAAATAGTGCGAAATTTTTTGTTCTAAGTAGAGTTTTCAAAATGAGTCCCCTCCAGAATTTTTTTCAGTTTTGAAATATTTGCTAAATTTCAATAATTGGAATAAGTCTAAGGCGTGAATTTGTGTCTTCTATTAAATGTGTATGTTGTTGTTGTTTTTTTAATTTACAAATTAGAGCGCTTTTAATGCGCTGACTCCAAATTAAAAGTGTTATATTAAAACATTATACAGGTAGACATTCAATGTTTAAGGTAAAATGGCATTTTACAGGTAGACATTCAATGTTTAAGGTAAAATGGCATTTTGACTTGAAAAACGTCTGTAAATATAAATGATTATTCAATTTCAGTTGCACAAATACGATTCGAGGCTGTAAATAATAAATAGAAATCAACTTCATGATAAATAAATATGAAAATAAAACATTCTAGACAAGTTTATTATTCATCAAGTTAAAACATTTTACCTATATATTCATGATTCGGTAATCTGATTTTATCACTGTCAACCACAAGTTCTCGGTATTAATATTGTCCCAGGCGTTAGAAATAAAATGACTAAATATCTATTGATATATCTATGTTAATACAATACGATATATGATCAAAACTCTTTTTAATTCAATAAGTTATAATAATATAATATGCTTCATTTTAACCTGACAACACGCTCAGATTTTGGCACCGTGACAGCTCCTTTGCTTAGGCGGCAAAACAATTCCTATGGCCGAATCAATTCGCATTACCGTTTCTGTTGTGACAGAAGAGCTACCTGGAGGCTTGCAAATCCAATAAATCACATTCATATTCATGCAGGCCGAACGGATGTATTATTCCATTGTAACATATTTTCACTACGCAACTAAATATCGATTACAAATGATGCTGGAAATCGGTTTGCACGTCAGTGCAGGGACCGAACGCGTTATGTTTCTACCATTTTTCTGTACTCTAAAATCCGCACGATATAACTTTTTTATTTTGAATGACTTCTCCGTTTGGGGAATCCTGTCCCGGTCGAATCATTGCAACCCAGACAATGTTGGCTGCAGCTTCGTCTGCAGTTTGAAGTTTTGTATCTGGACATAGCCCATTTTGTCCTTTGTATCCCAGACTTGCTCCAGTGTCAGTCCATCCCGGACAACAAGCATTGATAAGAATGTTCTTTCTTGTGTCATTTTTCATATCTCGTGTCAAAATTTTGGTCATAGCTATAATCAATATCTTGGCAGCTTGACTTGGAGATTCTGGCCAGCCGCTGTTAGAATGATTCCCTGCTTTTGCTGCCTTTACGTAGGCGTCCATGACCATCCACAAATCTGCCAAGCTCATGGTCGATATATCCAGTTTCTTTTGAGCCTGCTCGCTTAGAGCAGTTTTCTGTCCAAGATAACTGTTAGTTAAATTAACAATCCTTGAGTGTGGACGAAGCAGTGGGAGAAATATTCTACACATATTCAGAGTCCCGTTGAAATCTACATCTGAGCAAAGTTGTGCTTGGCGGAAAACAGGTACTTTATCTGTACCAAAACTTACTGCTGCATTGTTGATCAGAATATCAACCCCACCATAATTCTTAGATATGAATTCTTCAAACATTCGTATGCTGTCCGGTTGAGAAATATCTACTTCGTGAAATATTGGATTTAATCCCTCCATTCGTAGCAGCTCAACAGCCGCCTTTCCCTTATCAGTCATCCTGCTGGTCAGATAAACATCGCCTTTGAACTGTTTGCACAACTGGCGTACGATGGCGAGACCAATTCCTCTGTTAGCACCGGTTACAATAGCAACTTTCTTCATTCTAAAAATTATTCAAATCTCCTGATTAACTTGTATGCAGTACACGAGATTTAAAAAAACTGTTTCTTTGAAAGAAAATAGTAATGGTCTATATTTAAACTCAAAATTTGAAAGGCGTGAAGTGACATCTTAATATGAAAATAATGAATTTGCATAAGCGTATTAATTCATAAATGCATTTTGTATGTGGTTTTTCAGAAAATTTTTATACTTTAAACACGATTAATTCATCAATTAATTGCTTGTATATATAAATGAATATGGAGAAGATAAAGAAAATATACAACTTACCTTGCATTCAATTGTAACCGGAAATTGTCGTTTCGACAGGTAACCACTCAAACATAACAAATCAGGCTGATCAATTTAAAGTTCGATTGATAAAGATCAATACAGTATTGACCCAAAAAGGTAACAAATTAGATTATGCACCCAGGGTTGTATTTAAATAAGGTTTAATATGAAATTTAAAGGTACAAAGTAAACATTGTTGAAGCAATACACAATCTGAAAATGATCTTTGTGTATTTCAAAACATTTTCTTTTAATTTCTAAGGCAAAACTTTGAATTTCTAAAGTTTGTTATTAGTTATTAATCGTAAACAGCGCATGATTGAAATACACTAAACTTAAGTAAAAATATTTCATTTGCAATATTGTACCGATGTTACTGGTACAACAGAAACGACAAAAAGACAAGTTCGCTCCATTAATTGTTCTATTATTTATGGTTATGTTACCTCGTATACCCACATTTGTCTTTTCAAACAACTATAAATTACATTCGCGGGGGAGAGAAGATTCAACCCTGATTGAAGGCGAGAATTGTCAATTAACTCTGTTTTTCTTGTGGTTGGAGTGCCAGTTACAATTTACAATGACAAAACATATCATATTGGAAAGTGTATTTCCAAGTTTTGCAGATCAGAAAACAGCAATACCCTCCTACTGTTTGGTCATCTGGGCCAGACAATGCAGCCTGTCATTTCTAGATCAACTTTATTTGTAACTCAATTTGGTACTATGACAGATATTCGACTTCAAGCACTCTGTGTAGTTCAAACTTTTTCTCGGAAAAGAGTTTTTGGAAAATTCTCGGAAAAGGGTAAAATTCTCGCAAACGGCCATAAATCTTTTCATTTTCATGTTAATAACTATTCTTTGAAAACGCAGAAAAGTTTTTCAAACAAATAACAAAAAACAGTAAAAATGGATAACCGTGAGGTTTGCCCGCAATTCGAATGAAAAACAGGCGACATGGGTGATGAAAGAGGCGTTCGTTTTCTCCTTTAGAAAATATAACCAATCCTAAAAATGCGTTAGTTGTTTGGGCAAGTTGTAGAAATACCCGACTTTTTCCAGAGTAGCTTGGATTAAGAGCTTGTTGCCTCAGGTTTTACACCATAAGGTAGATCCGATCAAAAATAGATGTTCGTTAGTTGGTGGTTTTTAAATACTCCGAGAATAGCATTGGTTAAGAAATGGGTTGCTCGGTTTTTCATCCAAATTTGGGTAAAACCTCTCCTTAAGAGGTGTGTGCAGCCTACCACACTCTTTCACGTAAAAAACCTATTTTGTAAATTTTGAAAATTTGTCAATACTCGGTTTTTTATTCCATGTGGCAGTCAAAAGCCGTTGCCTTAGTATCTCAAACCCTACCTTTTGTGACTCTTTTTAATTTTTATACTTGTTCTCGTCTCGAGTATACATGCACATACAATTTTTGTCGCTGGACGTAAAGCAACCAACAAACCCATAAACCCCTTATCCCGAGCAAGTTATCGCTCTCTGGAGCAAGTTATCGCTCACTGAATTGTAATACCTTTAAGATGACAGCCACCCAAAATCTTCAGCTATTATTAAGCTTAAAACTGAATATCCAATAATTTCTATCAATGATGTGACCAAAATTCATGTTTTTTTAGATCATTAAAGGGTTATCAAAATTTCAAATATCAACAAATAGGCGGTTGTTGTCCCCATGGTCTTAAATAATTTTCATATATTTTTACACGTCTCTACCAAGCTTAGAACGATCATTGTCAATGAAGTATACATCCAAAATGATTTAACCTCTATACAGGCCTACAACAATGGACAGATCTTCGCCGTACAGCAAAAGCTGCAAAAGGCACTACAAGAAACAAAACATTCAAATATAACATTAAAAACAGCTTAAAATATAAATAAAACGAGTAGGAGTTAAAAAGAAAACAACAATAGCCACTGGACTATTGAGACCGGCACATTATGTATGTGATGGGGTTTACACGTTTCTGAGTGACCAGGACCTTCGATGTGATATGTTTGTCTGTTAAACTGTTTTGGCATATTTAAGCTTGTGTTAACTGTAAATTTTAACAAAAAATATCAGTAAATGTTTTTTTCAATAAACCGCTGTTGTCCGTTTTCCTTAAATTAATATTTGTTAATTGTTGCTCAGAAAACTATGATACATGTGTACCTGTTAGAAGATATAATTCCATAATTAAAAAAAAATAATGGAGAAATCTTCTAACATTTTCGCTGAGTGACTGTTTTCAATCTTAATATTTACCCGATATATGCAGGAACCTTCCATGGTCAAAGATATTCTTCAATTCTTCAATATATTACCACTCTTCCTGATAGTTAGTGATGCACTGTATTCACAATGACCGTCTGTACCTTCTTCATTCATGCCATTCGTTTTTTATCTTCTGTGTACAGAAACATTTAGCTTCGCTTATTTTTGTTTTTGCTAAATTTTACTTTGCTTGCAATGTTTAAACGTTCGAATTTAAGTTTAGTATTTTATAATATAAAGAACAACATATGATTGCTATGTTTTGCCAGTTTTTTGACACAAATTATGTAAGTCAAATAATTAATTTCTTTCTGCTTCTATGTAAAAAAAAACACGCCAGTACGTTTTGTCGTTGATTTTGTCGTTCTGGTGACATGTTCACTCAGATTTCACAATATATATTGGGCATTTCGTCTGTCATTAAACGATTACTTTTGATTATATAATTTGTTACATTCAAAGTTCATCATATGGAGCGGGATTCCACCCTTGTCGAATGCCTTGTCGGGTCCTCTAGATTTAAACTTTGGATATCTGTTTGTTGAGATGGGACGCGGTATCCTCGATATTTACCATGTTTATGGCACCTTTTTTCTTTCTACATATACATCTTAAAGGGAACGAACAAACGTAACCATTTGACCTACTGAGACCAAAAGAGTACTTATGTGACTGACCCGGTTAAATGAACCTCAAATACAACATCAGATATCTTTGCCTAGTCAGGGTTAAGGTTACATTTGTGTCTTTATCTAGATGTTTAATTGCTTATTTAAGCCAAATTACATATGCAAAAAATGTATCTTTAATAAACCTGGTAATACATAACTACATGTAACTGTTTGTCGATACATTTTTGTACTTTGCAAAATCATTTAGCTGTTTTGTAGATGAAGTTTTTGTAAGTTTTTCTTCTGCTGTTGGAGTGAATTGGTATTGTATGTACTAAGGCAAATTTCAGATCTGTTGACCGGATCAGCTTAAGCCAGTATACAAGTAACCTGTTGCGTTCACACTAGCGTTGGGGTTGTGGCTTAACTTAATCCGGATTAAACTTGCAACGTAAAAATCAATAGACCAAAAGTAACGTTACCAATTATGACGTCATATTTAATCCATATTTTGCGTTCACACCACAGTTTAATCCGGATCAACTTGATCCGGATTAACTTAATTCGGATCAAGTTAATCCGGATTAAATTAAAACTAGTGTGAACGCAGTGTGACTTAATCCACATTTACCTGAGTTAATCCGGATTAACTTTTGTAGTGTGAACAGGCTCTAAGTGTTTCATAATTGTACTTCTTCGAATGTTTGTGTGTATTGTATTGGATTATGTTTATCCAATTAAAGAATAAGAATTTGAATTTGAATTTAATTAGTTCGCCTTTACGAAGTAAAGGTGGACTATTGGAATTGCCTCGGTGTGGATCTGCGTCCGAGTTAAGTTTCTATATATTCAGTAACAATATCTTGTAGCTTCATGAAACAGCAGAATGATATATTGACGGGACGTTGCGGCAGCTTTATGCACCTTACTTTGTGTGAGGTTGCCTTCAAAGTAATACAGTGTCATCATTTATCGACTGACGATTCAGAGAGCATGGAAGATATATACTTGACTCGAAACTTTTAAAAAATTTACATAAAGATATTTTGTGGTCGGAAATATTAAAACAGAGGCATGCATATAATACATCTACCATGTTCAAAATGTATTTTATGTCTCTGATTGAAATTACGGTTTATCCATTCTTTGCGTTTAATTAAAAATATATATATTCCAGCCTATGGCCTACATTTATAACTAGCAATTCTAAATGAAACGATATTTGTCAGCAATTTAACATGTACCAGACTGATTTTGTCCGTTTTTTTCCAAAATGTAAAAATTTTAAAATTTGGCAATTTGTGTATTTTTATGAACTGTTGTGTATTCAGTATATTAAAACTGTGCAGATGGTATCGTATATCGTAATATTTTAACAGTTCGTGAATTTGAATGAACCTTAGACATGAATTTAAATGGCATTTTATAATCCTACAGTCGCGTTTAAATACGTTGTCTTCTTATTTAAAAGCCATGAACTTGAAAATTCTCGGAAACGTCAAGAAAATCCTTTGTTTCAAATTCCCAGAAAAATTTCATAAAATGGCGGATTCGAAGGAGAGAAACGTTGATGGCGACATCTCATGCTATATTCATGAAAATGAAGCTTTGGTATTATATTGTTGTGAGTGTGTGGATTTCATTTGCCTTCAGTGCTTTATAGAACACCACCAGAAGCATGAAA
Source organism: Geukensia granosissima (assembly GCA_032357055.1). Taxonomy (NCBI): domain Eukaryota; kingdom Metazoa; phylum Mollusca; class Bivalvia; order Mytilida; family Mytilidae; genus Geukensia; species Geukensia granosissima. The sequence goes on along the minus strand of JAULBM010296354.1, from coordinate 6,975 downwards.
TGAAGCGTCTTTCTACAATAAAACACACTATTTCTGAACAACTGTTTCCGTTTTTATTTTCGAAACATGAGCAAGTAGCCAAGACCATAAAAGAGCTGAAGCAGTTTGTGGAACATGAAATATCCGAATCGGATGCCGAGGAACACCGAATGTATTCAAGGATTAAACACCTTGAGGAAAAACGAAAGAAAGAAATAGAGGAATCTGCCAATACTCTGCTAAATGCTACTGAAGAAAAATATTTATCGTACAAGTTGGCTCTACAAGATCTGACAAAGCGAATTGGGGTCATACAAAGTCAATATGAGACTAGTTTCGGCGACAACCAATTTTCAGTCGAAAATGCAACCTGGCTTAAACAAATGGAACTGTACCTTTTTATCAAGCAGTGTAATGAAACGAAACAAGAGCTTGAGATCAGTCAAAATTGTCTAAAGCCAAAATTTGAGGACACATCAGAACACAAAGCATCCGTTGGTTTGGTATGTGTTGATGACAACGAAAATGATAACAGTTCATATGTCAATATCAAAACTGAAACCGAACACAACTCATGTAAAATGTACAATGTTCCAGAAAATTACAAAACTAAGTTGGAGACTGGATCGGAATATGAAGAAAGTGTTGATGGTATGCAGTTAGATTCCGACGAAGTGCGAGTCGAGCAGCCCAACATCATTGATACTACTTCTTTACAGAAGTCTTTGCGAAAAAGTATTTCCATGTCCGACCTATCAGCTACTTTATTGAACAATAAACTGTTCAAATTTCCAGGATGTATTCCAGATGATTCCGATTGTTGACTGGATTGTAAATACCTTAAGACAGTTCAGATGTGACACGGTGGGAAAAACATGATTAGATATGCGGCTGAAAATTGTAATTTTTGTAATTTTTAAATTGCTAGCTGTTTTTTTTTTCTGTCGTGCATCATTTTATATGAATATGCCGCAGGTGTAGGTAATAACAGTATATTGTTGTGGAATATCTAATATGAATTCATAAAACATTTTTTTATCATTTTGTTTTTGTTTGATTAAAGTTTAACGCCACTTTCTACAATATTCCAGTCATACCGCGGCCGTAAGTTTTTCTGGTGAAGTAAGCCGGAGTATCCGGAGAGAACTACCGAACTTGGGCAAGTAACTGACAAACATCACGTGCGATGCGAGTTATAAACAACCTGTTAAATTGTATCTTTAAACATTATCAGATGTTGGGCAGCACACTCAAAAGAGCTGTGCTCATAAACTACTCTTATAAATATCTTAATGATATATTAAGTAATTTTGATTCATCTTTCTTTCATTCGATTTTTGTATAATGTTCATTGCACAATGGGAGTTATTATATTGCTCTCAGTTGCACAATATATTCATAATAATAAAAGAAATAAATTGACTATCCTATTTCCGTGCTTTAGTTTAGTTGTTCGAAGCAGAGTCAAATTATGACAACTTGTTGCCTGCAATTGCAATGTTTCAGTCATGCTTTCAATATATAAAAATGGTCAACACAGTTAAATCAGAAAAATCTACTTTAAACTGATTTAAATCGTTCATCGATTGATATGTAAGTTCTTAGATTGTTGAACTTATTATATCCCAGTGGGCAATGCCTTTGTTCTTTTTCTGTATATTTCTTCCAGAAGGTTGTATCATATGTTCTGTGTGGGTGTGTAAATTACAAGAGTTGTATTAAATCATTGGATGCTCTGCCTTTTGAGTTAAACATGTAACTAATTTGTATTACAGAGACTGAAGTTCCCTTTCTAACTTGTAACACTCTTTTAAGATTTTTCTTTTCTGTCTCTGTGTCAATTGTGCATAGTTATATATATGTTTGAATAATTCAATCAGCCAAATATTGTATCTAAATATTGTATTGATTTATCAGCTCATTCCTGGGCGTCTTGATTGACAAGAAATATGTTTGTTTGTTTGTTTATGTTTCACCAGTATTGTAATAAATTGTTTCTACCACTGTCTCTTGTTTTGTGCGTTCGCATTCTTTTTTGTATTACTGCTGTTTTGTTGATGTACACTTGGTCATTTATATGGAATATTGACATTTTCTGAGTCAAAAGTTCAACTTTGGAGACTTGTTTGCAAAAAATATGAATGCCAACAATATATACGTAATTGTCATTATTTTATTTCAAGCTACAAAAATGTCCGATGTAAGATTTTTGTCCTATGGCTGGTTTATGAGTTCTGAAACCCACATTTTTGTGAAAAAAATGCTTATTTTGTATTCCGGATAGAATTCGTTTTGAAATGTTTTTTTCATCCATTCTTATCAAATATCATCCTGCAAGCATAATCGGTCATTTCCTTATAAGAATTTTGCTTGATAAAGTATAGCCATGCCTATTTCTCATGTAAGGTCTAAAATAAAAATATTCCATATTTATGAGCAAGAGTATATGATCACAATTTTTTGTTGACGTAGGTATTGCAAGTGCAAAGAAAAATACCTTATTATGATAATTATGCTCGTAGTGATAAATCCATTAAATTTAAAGATGAGGTCAAGGTATAAAAAATGTATTTGCTGGGTATGCAACGACAGTCATATATTACTACGGAAATTAAAACATTTGCCCAATGATGGGTGCGCGCCGCTGCAAAGCTATATCCCTTGGATCTGCTAGCGAGCGCATAAATAAATGATAATAATAATAAGTCTACGTTTAAAATCCTGTCTTTTCAACAGAGAAAAAAATACCTGTATTTACGTGTACCTTTATAATATGCTTTAACACGCGTATAAATTAATAATACACAATTTTCTTACAAACAGCAGCGATAATTGGCTTGAGTAGGTCACAATGATAAAGTTTTAAAGCTCGAGTTGAGGTAAAAAAGGGTTACCCTGTTGCAGATATCGACGTCGCTCGTATCAGTACGACATATTGGTCACATTTCAGAAAGATGGCAACTGAAAAGGAACTCCGTCTTCGCCTTGAAAAAGTTTGCGGTGAAAATCGATCTATTGAAGAATCTCAACAAATTTATCTTGATTGGGCTGGGACTTATGATCAAGTAAGTATCGCTTGAAGAGACTATAGTTGACCACAATTGTCGTGAGATAAATCTAAACTTCGATATTTTTTGGAATATACTCTTTAATCCTTATAAATTGATCTTTTTTAACATTGGGACTTTTAAAAAAGTGTATCTCGTAAACTCTCGTATGCCTCTGCGACCACTTTAAAACACATGTAGAACATGTAGTATTTATTTTGATTCTTATCACGTATACAGTACCTGAGTACGTGGATTAGAAGCGTGTTATTTGAACATGGGTACTTTAATGTTGTGCTTTAATCACCGGTGTAGATAAGTGTGGACAAAATTGAGCAATTGTTTATAAACATAAGCAGTCATTCAAACATCATTTAAGTCCTTTTGTCCTGTTTATCAAGGTGATTTTTAAAGAATTTATTATCTTTATCATTCATAGATATTATGATCTAAGTAACTGAATGCTGTTATGTCTTAAAGACTATTTGAAGAGGACGCGAAAGAAAACTGAAGGACCAAACAACAGACACGGTAATCTCGAGAAGACGGACAAAGACAGAGCATGACATATATACATATAAAACTAAAAACACGAAACTGTGAACACTGCTGACACCCCAAAAAACCGAGGTGAACTCAGGTGGTGCGGAAGGGTAAGCAGCTCTCCCTCTTTAAAGACACCGCCGCATTTCCCATTTTCAATCCGGTATCAGGATAAATGGGAAGTTTTATGGGAGTGGAACCTCCAGAAGGAGAAAAATAATAGCCTGTTTTTAGTTTACTCCACAACTACATGTATGAATCGAATGTGTCAACCGATGGTGCCGAACTGGTTTAAAGGTAAGTATTCTGACCTCCTTATGTAACTTAATTTTATTAGCGCATAACAGGATTCCAACAAAATATCAACATTCTTTCAGGATCTGTTACAAAATGGGTATTCATCGCATATAGCTGTCACCAAAAAACTCTGCGAAAATATTCCTCGAGAAAAAAGAAGTAAATTACGTGTACTTGACGTTGGAGCTGGTACCGGGTTGGTTGCCAAAATGGTAAGAACTTTAACAGTTCAAATTCAGTGTTTGAACTTTATTGATGACAATATTTGCAGGAATATTTTTACTTGGTAGCCAAAAATGATAAGAACTTAGCAGTGGAACTTTAACAATTCAAATTCAGTGTTTGAATTTTATTGATGACAATATTTGCAGGAATATTAACGTGCTCAAAATTAATTATATAGCATACAAATAATTTTGTTCTCTAGTTAGATTTGGTGAATTTCTGTTAGTTTTTGTTTGTGGTTCGTCTGCTACTGCTTTTGATGTTTCCATTGGCCGCAAGTTGGGGATGGTTGGGTTACCACTGTACTAGTTAAATCCGACCACATGTCCCATGTTCCTGTACCAAAATCATGAACTGTGGTAATACGTTTGTCTTTCTGATTATTGTTCTGTTAAATGAACATTTTTGTTAATATTCATATATAAGAGCAGTATTATTTAATACATACGGGATTTATTATTAAACTGTAGAGGTATGTGCCCTTGGACTTGCACTTTGTAATACATTAATATCAAATTCATTTCTGCTTGATAAATATATTTCTTCCAGGTGTTTAAACTTAATAGAATGATCGAACCTCTTTCGTTTGTAACCACTATTGTTTTATGGGGCTTTCGTCAAAGGTCATGGTCACTGTGATGGTAAAGGTTAAATTGGCTTTCGCTCAATATCTGTCATGAACCCTTTGTCCTAGAGACTTCACATTTATAGATGATTGAGCTCATAAAGTAAATACCCTCTATATATTGATTTGGGGTTACTGCGTCAAAGACAAGGTCACAAGAGCTTTAAAGGTAAAAAAAAATCCACTGAAGAACCCTTTGTCCCAGAGTTTTTTTAGTTCTTAGGATGACTAAACTCATTTAGTTGTTTGTAAAATGGGGCTTGGGGTCAAATATATAGCTCACCGGGGTTGTAAAGGTCAAATTTTTTCCGTTCATTATCCCAATACCCTTTGTCACAGAGTCTTCAAACTTAATAGTAAGTTTCATCTTATCGAATGAATGACCCAAACTGTTTTAGCATTGCATCAAAGGTCAAGGTACAGTGCCTTTTTATGTCAAACCGGTTTCGCTAAATAACCCAAAAACCCTTTGATCCCGATTATTCGAACTTTACAGGATAATTGGTATTCAATTTTGTTTTCTTGGGATCGAAGGTCAATGTAACGCGTTGTAAAGATCAAAACTTTCCAGTTAGTATTTCAATAGCCCGTTATTCTAAGGTCTCCAAACTTCACAAGATGATAGGACTCATTGAGTAAGTGACCCTATTGTTTTGGGATGCACTGGGTCAGAAGTCAAGGTGATAAAAACAGTTCGGGGTTATTTTGTTAGTTCTAGTTTAAGCTGGAATGTCCTCCCTTAAATTGATTTTATAACTGTTTTATTTCAGTTACGTGAGGAAGGGTTCACTAACATAGATGCATTAGATCCATCACAAGCGATGCTTGATGAAGCTAAAAAAGACAACCTATATAATCAATTTATAGTTGAATATATCACTGGTTCTCCTCTGGATATTCCTGCAGGTAAGGCAATTCTAGCGACATTCATTCAGGAGGTATCTAACTGGCTATTTTAGAAGGCTGGAGAATGTCCTTAGAAGACTGTACCCATCATTTAAAAACCTCACTGATGGTCTGAACCCTCACATCTTCTTTAGTACCCGCATGCATGACAATCAAACAGTATATTGAACTTCTTAATTTTGCGAGGTGTTTATATTTAAATTTAAAGCTTATAGAATATATAAAGATCTTGCAGCATAATATGTATAGCAAAAACTTGACGTACAGCGCAGTTCCATGAGTTCTTTACATAAAACAACATTTCCCAAGTCCATCACTTATTGCATGATCAAATTATATGACTGCGAAAGAATGCATATGAGGTTCTGAGTCGCTAGTGTGATAGGTTTAGGACCTGGTCTCGTGATCATATAAACGCAACTTGAGTATGAAATTTAATTAAACAGGGCTAAATTTGACATCTTTATTTATATCAGTTCATAAAATAAAGACTGGCTACGAAAATAGACCGCTTTATATAACTGAAAATCTGTAATAAAAATATCACCGCTAATTTGTAAATTATATTCACATAGTTTCCAAAATTTAGTTTTAATATATATATTTGATCAGATTCGTATGACGCCATTACCGGAAGTGGTATTTATGTGAATGCGCATGTACCGCCTGAAGCTATCGTTGAAATGATACGACTGGTCAAACCAGGTATGTTATTATCCAGTAAATTATGTTAGAAGTGCATGCATGTATATGTCATCGGTTTAATAATTTTTGTATAAAATTCGCCAGTTTGCTTCCTATTTTCATTGTGCGATGACCGGACATCCGAGAGACTCCATGAATGTGCCTTTCTTGATGCCCTTTTCGGAAGATTTGTTAGGATTCTTGTCGAATCTCTAAATATTTTATTCTTTTGTTGATGGTCATTGAGTACTTTCTGCGCTTCTTCGTGGATGGTTTGATTAAATTCTTTCATAAATATAAAGATATGGTATCAAAATTCGGATGTACTTAATTGTAATCATCTGATAAAATATGGGATATCACGTCCTACTTTTTACGGAAACGTGGTAAATAAAGCTCGGAAGTTTAAACAAAATCCACATGATCTTAAAATTCATCTCAATAAACTTATCCGTAAAGGTTATTGTCACAGCATTATTATAAAATCTTAAAATATGGTTTTTATTGGAACTAATATTGACTTTCCTGTTAATAGCTTAATACGGCACTAAAGAGTTTATACTTGCTATAACATTTTCTACTTCCTGTCTATAATATTTCATATTGGCATTTGCACAACCCATGTTTTCTTTGACTTCTAATGATATTTAAACACTAAATCCAATTGGA
>JAULBM010296343.1:0-15219 GCA_032357055.1 Geukensia granosissima | reverse complement strand
TATAAAAATGGTTGACATAAACATACCAAAGATTGTCAAAAGTTATGTCCCTTTACATAGGTCTACTCCCTTAAATGACAAGAAGAATGAAATTTAAGTGTACCAACGATTTACCAACTGACTGGAAATGATATTAAGTTATTAATCTTATCAAGTAACAGATAACAATGTTTCCAGTCAAACACACTACCTTTCTACGAAGCAGCCAATCTGAGATCTCATTCATTTCAGTCAATTAGCAGCACAGTAGCCCTTGTGGCAGAGGAGATCCTTACTTAACCTCAATCTATCGTTTCAAACGAATCACGTATACTTTGAAGTACTAGTGTTCGTGCGATAACTGTTTTATCACTGGGTTTTTCTACAATGAGTTACACGATGGGTGTCACTAATGGAACAGGAGTTGCTTACCCTTTCGGAGCACCTGAACTCACCCTGGTGTTTGTAGGGTTCGTGTTACTCCAGCTTTAGTTTTCAGTGTAGTGTTGTATGTTCTTTGTTTGTATTTCGTTTCATTTTGTTGGCCATTGTCTTGTCCATCTTCCGACAAAACGATTTCTGTCTTTGGTATCTTCGAATTCCTGTTCATGATTCTTTCGAGTCGATACTCTTGTTGCATAATGTATCAGTTTTAATTCCATTTGTTGTTGGTTTTCATTATCGATCTCAGCTGTAAATCTATTTGAACCGAATTCGATTGTTTTTATTGCTGTCTTGTCAAACCACTGTCGCAGGTTAGAGGAAGGATTGAGCTCACAAACTGTTTTAACCCGGTCACATACTTTATGTATCTGCCTTAAACCAATAACCTGAGGTCCAGTGGTTGCCATTGTTTAATAAGTCATTTCTTATTATTTGTTAACCATTTTTTCAATAGATTAGGTTGACTGTCGTGTTGCACGAATAGTTTCACATTTTGTATTTTGGGACCATTCACATCTTCTGTTATTGTATAGACTACGGTTCAGTATTGAAGGCTGGTGACCTGCTGATGATAAATTTCGACTGTCATTTGGTGGATGGCTGTCTCATAGACAAGCATGTGACATCTCCTATTTTTATTTCAGTAAAATCACGAAACGTGCCGAATTAAATACAATTACTACGCTAAATGTGTAACAACGAATATTAAAAAAAACTACATTTTTCTAAACTATGGTAACTGGAATTCACAAAATTAAGTGCTTTCTCCGTAAAATTACAGAGAATAAATATTTGAGCTCCTTAAAATAAAATCATGCGACATTACAAAACTTTAAAGTTTACTGACTTTATTCAGGGTAAAACTTTTTTCACCAGTTTACCTTAATATTATTGCTTCACACTGAAAACTATTATCCGTGATTAAATACACTTTACAGAAAATTCACCAGAATTAACATTTACAGAACCCGGTGAATTAAATTAAAGAGAACCCTAATTTTGACTTACCTGCAATCCCTGTAGCTATATTTAGACATGATTGACAACAACTCTGAAAAACTCCTGAGTTATAACATTCAAACGACCGCTGAGATATCAAAGACGAACATGAAAATCCAGATACGACTTCCCCAGATTGGTCACCAAAAGGACATGATTCTAGAACAGATTTTTTTGTTGTTATAATCAATAATGTCTGTTTATTTTATATCACTCTCTTTTAATTCCAAATGATTCAAGTATAACTTCTTTTTTTCCTTTTCGGAAAATGTCCAAGGTATAACCTCCTTAAATATAACCACAATAATATAACATTACAAATTTTCAAAATATATGTTACGGTGGATATTTTGTTTGATTCGCTTAAAATTCAAATCAGTTTTTTATCTATTAACATGTTCACATATTGTATTAAATAACCTGATTTTGATTTCTGTTAATTTGATTTCAAATACCCCTAAATCGATGATGATCTTTTACTAAAAAATTCTTTATTTTGTGACTATGTCGAACGCATTTATCTTATTAAATTTTAAAGTAAAGTAAGAATTTACATGTACAAAACGGACTGATCTATACCCAGTTATAAAACTTGAAATTGACAGTTGGGGCTGGTAAATACAAAGCTTTACAAGTGAGATGACTTTTATATACCTATTGTGCACTTTCCGTTCATGTATAGCACCATATGGCGTCCATGTAAATATTTTCAATTGAGACGATATCCCACGACTTATATTCCCTATAAGGAATTTACAGATTTCAGAAAGCTATTTTACCAAGGATATCTAATGTAAAGATTAAACTCATCATATCAGATATTTTTTTCGGTTGCTATCCTGACCTGGACCCATATGGAAAGTCAACTCACAAACGATAACGGATATCTTCCAACTGTTGACACTCTGAATCAGTTCATTTATAGGTTGTGACAAACACCAATTGTTTCCAACTACCTGTATTTACTACCGAGTAACAAGACTAGGCCAAAAAAAGGAGCAGAAGTTTTTTCCCTTCTGATGCACCTTTACTCGTTCTCGTTTTCATAAGGTTTTGTTGCTCAATCTTGAGTTGTCTGTGAAAAGTTTTGTGAACTGATGTTTGATTGACCACCGTCTTGTCGGTAAATCTGACTTTCCGTCTGCCCTTTTGCTATCTTTGGATTCTTTCTACAATCAAACAGCACCGATATTGACCTAGTACAAATCCTAGTACTGATATTATCTTGTCGGTTAGTTTCTGTTTTAAACTTTTTTGGTAAAATGTGCGACCTGGACTCGAACTCAGTGTTCTTTTCTTGGCTCTGAATTATGAATTTTTGCTCACTTCCTCATACATCAAAATTACAGTGTTCGTCCAATCGACATCGAAATTTTAATTAAAAAACTTAAAACAGAGAACAGAATATCAGTTTGAAATAATCCTTACCTTATCTTATTGTGCCCATAACCTTTTGTTGTTTATTCAAATAGAAATAATATTTGGTTGAAAAAAAAATCAAAATTTTGTTTTGTTTCAGTGAACTTCTGAAACGACAATTCAACATATATTTTAAAATACATTAGCATTACAAATTATAACTTCTGTTGACAATTTAACGATTTAAACATAAATAGACGTCTACGTCAGACAAGAACAAGTCTAGTTTCATAAGGGGAGGGGCTCGTTTAAAAAAAAAATCACCAAAAGTTTTAAAAAGCCAACGATCATGAAATTCTATTGTAAAAACCAATATTACGAGTAAATGCCAAGATTTCAATACCGACTGTTGACTAGTCATGTTCATTTGGCATATTCAGAATTTTTTAAAACTATATTTGTTATTCAATTTTCATGTGCCGGTTTTATTCCCGTTAAACTTTATCTTACCTATCAGCACCGGGGCTTGCGATGATGCCTCACAAAGATATCCTTTACACCACTGCAAAAAATAAATACGAAAACTACATCTCAATGATTACTACCATATAGTATTGGGTCTTTTTTGAAAGACATGTATCGCCTGCTTCGCCATGCTGGCAGGGAATACCGGTTTTTAAACTGTGCAAAACGATAGAGTTCTCCATACTGACGCTCTATACCATAAATCATAAAGCTACCATGTTTGGTTCCTGGGAAAATATGAAATTAAATAATTGTCTACGTTCCGGATAGTTGGTCATTGACAGAATCTAAACTGTCTTTCACGACACAGTTTTCCATACTTAAAATTAGAGCAAAATATCAGGAAGCCAACCTGTATGGTTTGTGAAGAAATGTGACACAAAATTTTTAACCTCAAATAATGGTCTCAGTTCAGGCAAAAGGAATTGGATATTCGTCAAATAAATTTTTTTAACGAAATATTGTCTCCATACTGAGGTTCTAAGCCTGATATATAGAAGGCTAGTCTGTGTAGTTCCTGTGAAAAACTTGACAGAATGTTTTTTTGTTGTTGTTGTGCAAGACTCTAGACGATGGATAGTGATTCCTATATATCACAAAACATTTCAGAAACAAAGAACTTTAAATATAGAAATGATAACAAAGGTTTTCCATTTTACTTTTGATCAGAAATCTCAAGTTTTTCTCTGACAAATAATTTTGAAGAATGAGCTTCATTGCATTAGCTACTTAACATACTTTTTGACTGCCACATGATGTCTGTTCGGCAGGCAATATTAATGAACACCTATTGACCAACTTAGGATTCAAACACCATAGCCCCGTGCACACACTTTCAGTACTTCCGGCATCGTAATATGGAAACTGGAAAATAAAACACTTAAACTTTATTGATTATTTTCTTATTTTTGTAAATTGTGAATGTTCTTTTCCTGAAATATGTTAATGTTCTTAATCTTCCTCAGTAATTAACTTAACCTTGCGGATCACCTGATTCAATTCTTGTTTTGTAACGGAGTTGATGGGGTCCAAGCCTTTTTGTTTTCGTTATATCTTTTAATTTGTTTAGAACTTGTCTTTTCGGACTATGCACTTTTGATCTCTTGCATTGGTATTCTTCACTTAACCTAAACTGGAATTATACACTAAAAGTTATATAGAGATCAGCAGCAAATGATATTACAAAATTTTACTATAAATAGCAAAATAATATTCATGTTAACATTGGTAACTGCTTTATGCAGGTTATTATGCTAAAAGAGGTATAATACCACTTGTGTGTAAGAAAACGGATCACAGAATTATCTAAAAAGTACTTAAAGTATTTTCCTCTCATTCTTCTACCTTGCAATCAGGTTTTCAAACTCCTCCGAAATTTTGCTGGAGCACCTCAACCCCCCTGGTTTTTGTAGGGTTCGTGTTACTCCCGCTTTAGGTTTCAATGTAGTGTTCTGTGTTCTGTGTTTGTCTTTCGTTTCGTTCTGTTGGCCATGGTTTTGTCTGTCTTCCCACTTAACGATTTCTGTCTGCCCCTTTGGTATTTTCGAATTCTCATTTCAAGCCATTAGATTTCCCTTGCTTATCCAAACTTTCATTTCATTTTTATATAAAACACAAATTCAAAGAGCCATTTAAGAAAATAAAAAATTCATATATTTACACCTAAAATTTTGACAGAATCTATTTATACCTAACCGATGAATAGTCAAGGAAAATCTTATAATCCACAAACTAAAAAAAACTACAGAAAAGGTTCATTTATAAAAAAAAACTAATATAAATTTATAAATGTCGACAACCTACCAATATCAGAAAGATATACATAATATATAGTTATAATTCAAATCGGCAAAACTGATACCCGCCTACCCAAATACTTATATAAATATGACGAAAACAAACAAATCTTGAGAGGAAAGTGTGTTCGGAAATAGAAATAAAAACTTTGATTCACAAGCATGTTCAGTCCAATGCTTATCTTAAGAAGCAAAGGCCGCTTCATTGTGTTGATCACGTGATATTAAAAAATTCCTCTTAGTTGTAGTTGAAAAGTCAAGTTCAGAATATATATATTTTGAAAGCCGAAAACATAATCTTTTATAAAAATAGGGTTACCGACGTTGAACATATATGGTAAATTTGATTGTGCTGGACACGTGTTTCAAGGAGAAACCTCTCATCGCAGCATTTAAATCAAAATATTGAAACCAAGATCCAAACATAGAAAAAAGAAGTATTTATATCCAAAGTAAACCTTAGTAGCAGTGGAAAAGGCATCTACCGTGTGCAATACAAGGAATTAAGCCTCTTCTGCAATTTCAAGGTTTAAGAATTTAAATTAACTTGAAGATGTCGCAAAATAATAAAAACAGTAAATAAATGAACCGACAACACCATTACACAAAACGTCAAATGGCAGACAATAGTAAAACACTTTTGATATGTGGGAAATGGTTATTTTTTTACCCTATTTAGATTTTGGCTTGTTTTGGTCCTTAAGTTGCTGAAATACGCAGTTAAATATGGCGTTGGAATTTTTGTTAGAAACGTATGTAAGATGTGGATCAAGTCTTTCTGATATATATTCCAAATTCGTTCTATTAAACAGATTAAACAGTATTATGAAATTCACATTAAAGAGACAATAATGCACTTTGATATGAGAAACCAAAAAAATCATTTAAAAAAATAAAAATAAAAGGTGCACAAATAGTTTCTGTCACACAATGTGTATTCCTCTATATATATTTGTGCTGTTATGTACATTAAGAGATATGATTTTGGAAAAGAAAAAAAAATATTTATAATGTGCACTTTGACAATGATAACTTCAAGTTTTGTTAAATTCTTGTAATTGGCTTTAGAGTAGTTGCTTGTAGTCACGAAGGCTCATCCACACATATTGCCTACTTTAATGAAATTTTTACAGGGTTCCAGCGTCTAATCGCTTTTTCAATAATGCGGGGGTCATCAAGTGCAAGTCCATATTGATTATCTCCAATATATATGCTTGTCCCATTTCCTGTATCAGACTACATACCCTACATACAAAGGACAACACTCCTAGTTTAAGACTACAATGTTGGTCTAAAGCATATACTTGTCCTGTTCCCTGTGTAAGAAATACTATATACCTTATATGCAAACAACATTTCTTCAAGTGCCAGTCTACATGGATGATATTCATTATTTGTTCGTCCTTTTCCTTGTATCAGATAGATTACATACTCTACATAAAACGACATCTCTTATAATGCCACTCTACGCTAAGTATATGTTTGTCCTATTTCATGTGTCGGAGACTACAAACCCTGCATGAAAAGGCACCCTTCTGGTTGCCAGTCTACACGGCTGATCTACACACTATGTTTGTCCTATTCCCCGTAACAGAAAAACTAAATAACCTACATGCAAACGATGTCACTCACACTTCCAGTTTACACTGTGTTTGTTGTATTGTGTTAGTCTACAAAACCTACATGCACTACATGCATATGACATTTCTCCTTGAGCCAGTCTACACTACTAGTCTCCTTAAACATTTGTCCTATTCTGTGTGTCTGAAACTACACACCCTTCATGCAAACGACATCATTCATATTGCCAGTATAAACTGCTAGTCTAAGTATATGCTTCCAATAAATCCCTGTCACACTCCCCGTGTCAGAAAAACTACAAAAACTACAGACAGTCTAAGTATATGCTTGCCCAATAAATCCCTGTCACACTCCCCGTGTCAGAAAAACTACAAAAACTACAGACAATCGACATCACTCTTAGTGCCAGACTACAATGCTCATCTTCAGTAAATGTTTGTCCTATTCCTTGTGTTAAAGACTACATATACCGTAAAGCAAAGGACATTTCTCCTAGTGTTATTCTTTACTGTTGGTCTACAGTATATGTTTATTCTATTATCTGTGACAGAGACAAAATGCCCTACATGCAAAGAATAACTCTCCTAGTTGCAGTCTACACTGTTGGTCTACAGTAAATATCTGTCCCATTGCCTGACTACCTACTCTACATTCAAACGACAACTACACTGTTGGTCTTCGGTAAATGTTTGCCTTTTGCCTGTCTAAGATTGACTACATACCCTACATGCGAACGACATATCTCCTAGTGCCAGTCTACACTGCTCATCTACAGTATATGTTTGTCCTATTACCGGCGTCAGATAACTATCCAGGCTATCATGGTTGGATGATTCAGATGTTAGTAGACAGTTATTGTTGGAGCTGAAATACCGAAAACTAAGATAAGGGGTAATTGTCAAGGAGATACAGTTTCACAAATAACTTGTACCAAATTCGTGATTTCGAGATCGCATCAAACGATGGATATCATTTATCAGATCATGTAAATTTTCTACATTCAATAAGAAAGATAAATAATTTTGAATGAATTAAAGTAAACGAATTATCCTAACATTAAAAACAAAATTTATATACGTTTTATTAGTTTCAAAAATTCAATCAAATTTTTGGGAATTTTTTGAAAGCAACCTCATAGAGAGGTTACATTCACGAAAACTATTAACGAGACTCAACTTTCTTTTTCCCCATAAGTCAAAACATAAATACAACACGAGTTCAGTAATAATTAGACAGTTCTGTTCAATGTCTTCAAAGATTTTGAAATTGATGAAATACAAAACTGTTTTTCTGCTTTCTTCTAGGTATCAAAGCATAGAATACATTAGCTCAAGATACTCGCAACTCTTCGTCAATAGATATGATACATTAAGCAATTTCAACAGATTATAAAATGCATAAATCTATACTTATATTGTATATTAAAAAAGATAATTAAGACAGAAATGTTGAAGTGTGAATTTGCAAAAAAGAAGTGTATCACTATAATTCAAACAAATAACAGAAATGTGACCTGATGACGTCTTTATGACTACTGTAAAATGCTTAACCCTTTTTCTTCAATTTAATTAAAAGTTTGACCTGCAGTAGGTCGGTATATGAAACTCCTTATTTCAACGTTTTTATGGGGTTCGGACACTCTACTATTTTAGCCTTAATTTGCTATTATTCTGAATAATGAATTTGTACTGTAAATGATTAATTAAGCATAACGTATTACAAAAAAGAAATAACTGTATATGATATTTCTATAAAAGGTTCGCCGTGATATGGCTGAGATATTGCCGACGTGGCGTTAAACATCAATCAATCAATTTATAAAAGGGCTGCGCGGCTGTGTTCGCTTCTTCTGAATAAACCATATTTGTTTTGATCTGAAATTTGACTAAAATACATTGGAATATTTTCAAAATAGCGAACATCATTTCCTGGCTCGCACACAAATCCCAGGCCAAGAAAATCAAATAGTTTGAGCCTAAGTATTGAATTATACGCTTAATATCACGATACATATCATGTAAGTGCAATTTCTTGGAAAAAAACAAATTTTAAACTCAACACACAATTAATAACCAAAATGATGAAAAATTCTTAAACGGGTCTGTTTAATTAGATATTGTCAACATAATCACATCATCATTCAAAATTAATGCTTATCGGTCGTTTTACACATTTGCAATACCCTTGTATATCCGTGGAAGCCATCTGGTTCTACTGGCACCACCAGTGCTCAGCAGAACAAGTTCCAGAAAATGATCTGTTTCATTTTATTGATATTCGATACGTTCAAAACGTTCAGAACAGTGAACCGAACACCACCAATTTATTCATAATAATATGAAAAGACGTTTTACGAGTCATGGGTCCAATTATACTTTGAAACTGAACAAATTGAAAACTGATAAATTGAAAAAGTTAACACGTCGAAAATGTTAACCAGCGACTACCTTAAATGTAAAAATTTAGTACGAATTCAAACTGACCTTTGTGAACCTCTTCCTTTATCATGTTTTGCTGTTGATATATGAAAGATTTACCTAGTTAAAATATTTATTCGACTGTTCATCTCCTGAACAGAGCAGGTAGAAAACTTCCAGGGATTGCTTGCAGTAGTGCCATTAGTAGCAGAACTTGAGGCCTCCATGACAAAATGGTCGTTTGCTGAACATAGGTTGTCAAGTCCATCATGAACTGCGCTTAAACTAAAAATAGATTTGCATTGATTTATTTTGTTGTTTGGTTTCTAAATGTCATGCAAGCGGCAAATATTTCATGCATGTTTCAAATTTGTCTTGCCTCCTTGGAGTATGCACTTTTGATCTCTCACATGCGTATTCTACACTGGAACTTACAAACAATGAATCATACAAGGAGTCGGGTGTTTGTTAAGCGGGAGATTTCATGCCGCCAGATGTCTAACTGGGCTTGTTTTCGTAAAGGCGGGAAATTAAGCCTGACTAACTGGTAACTTACAGACTCTCATTAACAGATTTTGCATCGGTACCTTTAACGTAGTGATAGCATTCTTCCAACACAGACCATGACGGTAAATTTTTAGTCCAAAGTGTTTACACATCCCTCCCAACCAACAGACTTCCATTAAGAGGGGTTCTACCACCTAGCAAAGAAATCTATAAGCATTTTTATTAACCCCGGCTACTCACGGAATAGTCGAGAATTTATATATCCCGCCCGCCGAACCAACAAACACTACTGAAGCAGAGGTTTACTTATAGGCGGAGAAATAAAAAATCTCCAAAAGTTGTGTTAACCGACTAAGTTTCAATATACGCAAAAATCCCAGCAAAAGTATTCAATAGAAGATGCGACGCATAAAGTCATCCGAAAGATTTAGCTCGAGGGATGATACTGTTAAAGGACTGATACAGAATGTTATTGGGAAAGAGTCATGTTATATTCTCTTTTCAGTGCCGGAATATCAACAGAACATATCTAATGATTCAAAATTTAATCTACGGTACGCTATTGAGTCAACTTGAATTTTTAAATAAGGGGAAAACCAGAAGTCGTTGTGTGTAGGGCGGACACAGCGCCATTTTTTGATCGAAAATGTGCATCCTCCCGCACTACATCCTTCAGAACGTCATGTTCCACCACGGAACATTTAAAAATGTTTTTTTTTACTTTGAATAAAAACTGTCTGTTTTTACGCAATCAATCTCCTAATTAAGAAAATCATATGCAAAAAAGTTATGGTCACAACATTTTATACACAACCCAAATGGTAGGATACTATCAACACAAAACTTTGTAAAGAAGTAAAGGAACACAAATAAACAATCTACGAATAACCGGTTTATGGTCAACTGATAAATATACGCTACAGAACTAGACCATATATATGCAGGGCTGTTGATTTTATTTCTGGGGTTTTATAGGAAAAATCCTAGAAATAAACTGAGCAGAAGTCGCTAATTAAACTTGCCGCGTCATAAAAAAACGAGTGTCAAAACAAGGACCAGATCGTATTTCTTCATTGGACAATTCATCAGGAAAATCAATTAAGAGAAGGTTGGAGATTTGTGTAAACGGCAACTTGCATGGTCGTTTGTTATTAATGTTTCTCAATCCATATTAAAATTAAAAGATATGGGGTAAATGTCAGAGATACTGCACTCCAACAATTTTAAAAATTTACAAAGCTAAAGGTTTCAACAAGGCCTTAAGTAAGAGTAGAATGGAATATCACTCTTTCTCAAATGCGCTAAATTTCTAATTATTATCAATATTTTTTACGGTATAGACACATTAGAACTGTTTGATGCCCGTTGTATTCTCGTTTTTAAGGTTCCTTTGCTTACCTGTGACCTAGTTCATGAGCAGCAATAGTCTGTGATATAAAGTTGAAATCCTCTTCTATCATCGAAACACTTTGATCGGTGCATATTCCACCAAGGTATGCAAATCCTAAAACAAAGCTCAGAGTCACAGACAGTTCCATCGCTCATAGAAAAAAGCTTACAATCACCGACATTTCTAGATCTCATCCAACATAGCTTATACTTATCGACAGTTCAACCCCTCAAACAACATAGCTTAGAATCCAAGACAGTTCTGAAACTCATAAAACATAGCTTAGAATCCATTCAGTACTAGAAATCCAAAATTACCTAATTGAATGTTAAAAAATATGGAAAATTTTGGTATGCTACATATGTATATTTCAAGGATTGATCTCTCATTAGCAGCATTAGAACAAAATATAGGAGGTCAAAGATTAAAACATAGCAAAAGAACCCCCCAAAAAATCCAAACAAATCTAAATGTGAAGCCAAAGGAATTCGAAGATACCAAAGGGGAGACAGAAATCGTAAGTCAGAAGACAGACAAGACCATGACCAACAAAATGAAACGAAAGACAAGCACGCAACACTACACTGATGACAAAAGCTGGGGGAACACGAACTCTACAAAAACCAGGGCGAGTTCAGGTGCTCCAGAAGGGTAATCAACTCCTGCTCCACTAGTGGCACCCGTCGTGTTACTCAGCAGACAAAGCCGGTTAATGGTCAAAATCGATGTTAGTCACAACCGGAATAGGAACGGATTTGTAGTCATGACAGTAGGAAAATATCCATTTTCATTTGTTAAACAGATATTTCGTACTGGTCAACCTTATCATGATGGTGCCAAAAATGACCGGAGTAATTACTCAAATCTTTCACTGAGAAACCCCTTGCTGAGTAGCTTTCTGGTCAGCTGCAACCCTCCATCAATAAAATCCTGATAGTAAGCCAAGCCTTGGAGTAGCGTGTCAGGAGAGAAATGTACATTCCGTTTGCAAGCCAAATCCGATGACAGGAACAACTACTAAATGCAATACTGTTTAAGTAAAATTTTAGCCAATGTAGCAAATTTCCACAAAACATTGTTTGATAAATTTCATTTAAGGCAAGTCTGACAACTGGGCTGGTAAATACCCTCGGGGAAATATGTTCAACGAGCAAAGGCATCTACCCAATGGTTTCAAAATAAAAAATGCTCAATGTTAAATAAGTTTCGAAAATTTTGTTATAATTTATTTACATTTCATGGAATAACATCTCACCAGGAGCATATGAAGTCAATGATCCAAACATAGTGAAAACACGCTCTCAAATCCAAACAAATCGAAATTGGAAGTCAAACTCGAACAGCAATTACAACTACTAAGTGCAATGCTGTTTGAAGCTTTTCTGTATTTTCATTGATTTAGAATTTCAGTAAATGCGGCAAAATACTGTAAAGCATTGTTTGATAAATTTCAGGTCAAACAAGTCTGGAAACTGGGCTGGTGAATACCCTCTGGGACCTATGTTCCACCAGCAGATGCATCGACCTAGTAGTTTCAAAATTCAAAATGTTAAATGAATATGGAAATTTTTGGTTTGCTAACGAACATTTCACATGTTTCAAGGAGTAGTTTTAGAACCGTATAATGAGAATGAAAATGGCCAACTACTCCGTTCGGTCTTGAATTGTATACTCCTATTTATTTTGAGGTACTGGAATGTATGTTGGAAAGATATAGTTTCTATCTTTTCAACGCTGTTAATTCTTGTATTTTCAGTCTAACCGCGCGAAAGCACGTAATGCCTTGTTTTCCAAAATTAGGTCCAGAGCGTACCGATGAAGGTGCTTCGGACGCAGTGTAATTAAGCAATTTTTAATCGTTGTTTTTCCAAGAACGAAATGCAAGGCACTTTTTTAAGAACTTGTTGCGTACCCCACGGAAATCTAGTTACCTAAAGAAAACATCACGGAAATCTAGTTACCTAAAGACAACATCACGGAAATCTACTTACCTACAGACATCATCACGGAAATCTAGTTACCTTAAGACATCATCACGGAAATCTAGTTACCTAAAGACAACATCACGGAAATCTAGTTACCTAAAGACAACATCACGGAAATCGGAAATCTAGTTACCTAAAGACAACATCACGGAAATCTAGTTACCTATAGACAACATCACGGAAATCTAGTTACCTAAAGATATCATCACGGAAATCTAGATACCTAAAGAAAAACATCACGGAAATCTAGTTACCTAAAGGCATCATCACGGAAATCTAGTTACCTTAAGACATCATTACGGAAATCTTGTTACCTAAAGACAACATCACGGAAATCTAGTTACCCAAGACATCATCACGGAAATCGAGTTACCTAAAGACAACATCTTAACAAGAAATAATGCAGGATACAATAAAAAAGATGTGGTTTGACTTTGTGTCTTTCTGGTAGATATTCTTTATTCTATATTTAAAAAAAATATATTATCATATCTCTGAATTTGTAAGAGTTGTATCCCATATGGTACGGTATATTGATATAATTATAATGGTTACACTTCGGTTTTTATTATTTTTAATTTTATTTCAGCAAAACTTTGATGCAACTCTTTTTATTTATTTTATCAATGCGCACTATGCTAATTTTCCCATAGAAAATATCATGGATTTTGTGAAAAATAACACTTTTAAAGGTTTTCTCGCGTTACACTGTAGCTATATTGAAACACGGTCCCAAATGGGAATAACTTTTACAAAATATACCAGTTACGATGCATCCCGGGTTACAAAAAGCAGGAATATACTTTTCGAAGCCTTTCCGTATTTCCATTGCATAACTCATAAAACATTTCTTAGAGTCCTAGACAGTACAAGAAAATGCGCACTTTGTCACAATAGCAAAATTTATTTATAACCAAAGATCCTTTCCATAATTGCTAGTGGCTCGCCAACTGAGCTCTCAAAGAAATTATTTTTTACTCATCCAGCTAAAAGAGGGCTATTCTTTACATAAAAACGCATAACTACCTAAGGCATCAGCCATTTTTTTGGGGGGGGGGGCGGGAGTAGCAGTAAAAAATATTTCTTGTATAAACTGATTCAAATTTTAATCTACTGGAAGTACAAATATGAGCCCGACCTTAAAATCAAATATTTGGTGCATTAATAATATAATACGTCAGTTTTTGTTTGATTTCAGAACATCGTATGGAATAATTCGATTTATAACCGGATATTGCAATCTGTAGCAAATTAAGTATTGCGTTGCATAGAGTGTCAAATTTGAACCATTAAAATTGTTCAAAATCTTATGATATGGCTGTCTGGATTCTAAGCAATGTTTAATAATGTTTTAAAACAGTCTGTGACTTTAAGATTTGTATAAATAGTTCTAGCACGGTCTTAACTGTAAACCATGTCTTATTAGTTCTAGATCTGTCTAGGACTCTGAACTTTGTTTTAACATGTTAAAGAATTTTAGAACTGTCCGTGCACTCAATCTCTAAAATTTAAAATAAGGTTATTAACTTTAATTGGGTATACTTCGTGTACCTACCTGTAGAATTAGTTACTCCGTTCATAGCCATATCATACCTACAAAACGCAAAAAGTTTATACGTAATATACTGATTTCGCAGATGACAATGGATATCTTCCGACTGTCATGAACGCAAATCCGTTCCTTTACCGATTGTGACTAACATCGATTGTGACTATACACCGGCTTTGACTACTGAAGTAACACGACGGGTGCCAGGAGTTGCTTACCCTTCTGGAGCACCTGAACTCATCCTGGTTTTTGTAGGCTTCGTGTTACTCCAGCTTTAGTTTTCAGTGTAGTGTTGTGTTTTCAATGTTTGTCTTTCTTTTCAGTTTGTTGGCCATGGTCTTGTCTGTCTTCCGACTTAACGATTTTTGTCTGCCCTTTGGTATCTTCGAATTCCTTTTTCATCCAGTAACTCATCTTCGCTATCCAAGAGTTTCCCTAAGAGTCCTATTTTTGTAAAGAATAGGGGCCCTGAGCAAACCCTTTGCTAGATGCCATTAACATTAAATTATCTTTTACGCAATTAGGCAAACGTAATCTTACAAAAATAAATTGACGATATCGGACTACCCAAGGCTTTGCACAAATCAGCCTAGGCTCTATATTACAGGCTTATGAACCAGAGTCCATACCATAACAGAAGCTGTAAAAGGCCCCAAAATGCAAATTGTGAAACTATACATAAAACACG
>JAULBM010296332.1:0-15220 GCA_032357055.1 Geukensia granosissima | reverse complement strand
CGGGTAGACCTACATTTGTTCTCTGAACAAATGAATCTATCTTTTTATTTATATTTTGTTTAGACATTTACTTTGATGAAAGAGGGAAAACATGAAAATTTCAAGAATTTGAACCACACATTCTCTGGAATTATTTAAATAAATATAAAGTAATTTCATCATCAAAAATTTTGATCACTAAGATGCATTAATTTTAATATAAAATATTACTTGATAAAAACAATTAGATGATCTTCCAGAGTTATTTACCTTAGGTGTATGGTACCCCCTTAATACGCCTTCATGACCTTACTCCGATATTAATGAATTTTGCATTGCATCCATATTGTCTTTCATAATGTTTACTGACAAGACTGAGAAATGGTCAGACTTACTGTGTTTATAGACTTGATATCATATCATCCGGAATCTCAGCCTGAGGTTGCTTTTAGTAACTGCGAGCATTCATAAGAGATGTATCTTCTTTTTGCATGTATTTTTGTTTAATACATTTATTGCAATTCTGAAACTTTCTAGTCTGATAGGGTAATTTTCTGTTTGATTTATATATAGTTTTATAGTTCGTCTGTCATACCTGTAGCCTGTAGGGTTCTGATTGAAAGGGTGGTGTCCCAAGTCAGAAATTGTGGTCATATGTTTGTTGTTGTGTAAAATATTTTGTTACATGTACTTTTTGATAATATTCAGGTAAAAGCAGTATTATTTTAGGTTTATAAGTTATATTTATTTGGAAGTGATTTTGAGTTTTTCATAGGTAGTGGTTTTCCACCTTGAAAGCCTTGTGAAGACCTCTAGATTTGTAAATTCCCTCTGTTTTTCTGGTAGTTGGAGTGCAGTACCTCTGAAATTTACCATTTCATTCTGATAAAGATCAAGGTCATGACACATCTTCCCAAGGTAATACACACATGTATCAAATATGGTATGCCTATGTGAAGGGACAATGCTGTGGCCAAAACATGAAGACATGTAAAAAAAAACCTATAAATTTGACTTTAAGGTCAAACAGGTCAAGAATGTATGCCACACATTATCACATGATAATACATCAATGTCCATTTATGGTATGCCTATGTCAAGGGACAAAAATGACATGACCCAGAAACAGATGTATTAGAAGAATACAGGGTAAAGCAGTATGTCTCTGTTCTACAAAGGCGATCAATAAAGGACTATACCCCAAACATGCTTGCATAGTTATAATTCACTTCATTTTTGGTTTTTGACATGAAGATTTTCAAAATTAGGATCAATCATATCTCATGATTTGCCCTACTGGCCATGATTATGGATTATTAGTACATGACAAATTAAAAATTATTAGTAACAAGGGGTTTCTGGCAAAAATATTTTTCAATTAGGACACATTACAGTCCATTTTTTGTCCTGGCTGCCATGTTGAATTTCCAAACTGTACCAAAAGCCAAAATCTAGTAAAGGACCATCTATCTAAATTTCTGTCAACTTAGATTGAAATTAATTTAAGTGGTTTCGTTCTTAAAAGTGGAAATGTAAAATTCCCACAGGATCCAAGTAAAATACCTACCTTTACATCAGTTCCATCTGTGGGCATGAAATCTTCATAAATATAGGACCCAGTCTTCCTGAGGTAACTACACTGGGAATATATACTACTTCTAGACCCAATCTGTAAAATACAATAGAATCACAAATAATATCTTAATAATATTTTAGCAAACTTTTCAATGGTCACACTGAAGGAAGCTGTTCCTTGTAGCAGTTTTGTAGCAGTAAATTATTTTACTTCTATTTTTCTGTATACCTTTTAAGAGCCTATATCTGGGTAACCATGTTAACTTTTCAAATTAAAATTTGTCCAGCATGGTTCCTGCTTCTGATTAATATCTATGTGAAATTATTGTACACATCAATGGTAAAATGTATACATTTTCTGTTAGAACACATAATTGCACCACTTGTTTTGAGTTTTTAAGTAAGAACATGTTTAGTGCAAATATAAAATGTTAAGTACATTAAGGTGAAGAGTCACAAAATGACATGTCCATTGAATTTCAAAAAAATTTTCAGACATTTAGATATAACCAAAATACACAGTAATATGCCAAAAAATCCATACCTTACCGACCTTATTTTTTAGAAATGGCCAACCAAAGTTCAGGGACAAAATGAAAAAAAATGGATGGTTGTAAAGGGGAAACATCAGAAAAATCCATGAAAATTGTATTCAGATAATAATTAAAAGGAAAATGTATCCATAGAATTTTTAAAAAAACTAACCAATGAATCTTCTCTGTATAGGGAATCAATTGATATCAAATATATATGGGGTCACCAATACCGTTTCCAATAAACAGTGTCCATTGAAAAATGGAAAATTGTGCAAAAATGACAACATCCTACTCTTATGTGGGCAGTTAAGTCACGTCATGCTAGATTTGTCATGTCCTATTGATGTATCTTAGAATTTTTTCCCATAAAGCAAATGATTTTATTGTCATTATTATAAGTAAAACTAAACATTGTAGGCTTTTATGTTGTGGTATCATTTCTCATTGACATTTAAATATACAGGCCGCAAAATACCCAAGTTACTGTATCTTGCCAAGTCATTCGTCAAGTACATAGGCGGTCTATCTTGTGACACACTTTTAAAATGTATCACAATATCATATTTAACCGGAAAATTAATTTTGCAGTTGATTTTAAAGTTTGTTTTTATTTCGATTTGACACACCACATTCTCAGATTTGGGAGGATTAAGTACTCACAAAAATGTTTAACCCCGCCATAAACCATATGTGACTGTTCCAAGCCAGGAACCAGTAATCCAGTGGATGCCGTTATCTACTTTGTATACTTATTTTGCTGATAGTTGTTACATTTAAATATTATCACATTTTTTATGGGGGAGCTTTTACAGTTTGTCGTAGGGAGTGGATATGTGTCCATTAATGAAATAAGACCTTAGGACAATCTGTAGATTGTTGTGTTACACGTTTAGGATGGTTGTCTCATAGACAATCATGCCACATCTCCGTTTCTATATTGGTGGCACTGAGGGTAGCATAGTTCCTTATAAGAGAGATTTTTGCATCACCAGCTCAGCAGGCGTGGATCATTTTTTAAAACGGGGTGTAATTTTTTTCATAAAAGTTTTAATTTTAATTAAGTTTTTAAAAATATAACTCTTCGATATTTTCCTCTTCTTTCATTCGTTCTACGAAAGTTGGGAGCAAGTTTTTTTAAGATTTCGGGGAGTCACGAACAAGATCGTACATAGAAGAGGGAGAAAGTGGAGGTCTACTTAAAATGTTTTCCAACGGAATTTGTGTTCGTTTTATTCTGCATTTAAGAATCAGAATTGGTCAATATTAATAATAAATATTCAATCTGTTTTGTATGTAATTTATTAGTCGTAAAATATGCATATGGTCTACATTCAAGTTTGGTCTCATCCATTGGGACCCCAATATAGAAATTGGCCGTTCGGTTTCTCCGCCTGCAGGGCGTCCGATATATGGGCGTGATGTAAAAATTTTCGAGCACCCAGAGAGTAGCTGGGGTAACTCCTTCAAAAGGGACGTCCGTTTGTTGGGCGGGATGTATAAGTTCTCAACTAATGTCATTCGGAGATGACGTAAAACAGTCGGTCCCGTGTTGGAAGAATGCCACTCTTTCAGCACGTTAATAACCCATTTACGACTAGATTGCTAGAAATCCCCGGCCCTGACCCTATAAGACAGTAATGAATCATTATTTGATTACTTGTTCTCGTCCTGAATATGCATGAAAATATTTGCATCAGTCATCAATTATCCATTCGACTTTGCGCGTATACTCATACAGTCGGGACCATACCTGAACGGTCTGGATCATTACAATTTCTGTATAAAAAACTTCAAAACGTCAAGAAACACTTTGAAAATCAAAATAAATGTTTTGCACAGATATTGCTAAAATTTTCTAGCTTGTAGATATAAAGAACTTGAGTTAAAATATTCAAAGTCAGATTTGAACGGTACAGTATCAAGACAGAACGTCATAAACAAAGCGTCACAGTCCTTGGACGTCACACAATAGGAAAAACCCTTTGGCAAACAAGTCATCACCAGATGACGTTTTTTTACTTCAACTTCACCGGGCGACGTTTTTGAATATTGTGTTCTTTAACACAGTGATTACTTTATCGAAGTCGGTTCATTTTGTTTATCTTCTCTTATTTGTTGATGTCCTCGTACTGTGTATTGACCTCAAGAGTAAAATCTAAAAAAACCACGTTTAATGTTGGATTTTTTATTTTGTTTTGTCACGACACTGTCACATTTAAAGAAAAAGCTTCTGCCCTCAAAAATATATATAAACTCATCATATACTTTATGTACCGGTCACAATCGGTAAGGTGTATTGGATGTCGTTGTTTTTGTGTTTTACTAACTGTTACTCGATTTACAATAAGCTGAATTCGCCGATTGTTGATACATTTCTATTCCCTACCATTTTAATTTTTGACCACTAAAAGCTTTTTGAAGCCATAAGCTAAATTTAGATGCAGGGATGTTAGTATTTTGGATTAAAGGGATGTCTCATAGACAATATTAACCACATTGTCTATTTCCCTATTAACGTTTTCTAAAATAAGGGGTTCGGTTATAGATTAGTTACAGTTTTTCTTTGTTACTGAAATTAATGTACAATAATTTATTTTGATTGCAGCGGTTAACCTTAAAAAAGTTTAACTAAAGTTTTTGTAGGAACTTGCATATAAAATTCCGTTCATTTTGCTTAAATGATAGTCAAATAAGTAATTATATTTCAAACAATTTAAAAAGAAAAAAAAATCACAGTTTTATTAAAGAAAATGTAATTAAGAAACATTTTTTTAGAATATTATTGAATATCCGATGTTTACCGATCTATTATTTATAAAGCCTAAAAATCTACTTTTTAAATATTCAATTAATTGATTATATTCTGAAAACATTATTTTAGCCGTTGAGCTTTTGGTTTAATATTTATGTTATTATCTTTTGTTGTGTGATTTGTCGCAACGATTTTCAAATTCAGTCCTTTGGAACACGGGTTTAGCTGTTCGATCACCTTATATTAGTTTCTTGCACATGTTTCCCGGATAAGTACACAGGGGCGGATTTAAGGGGGCGTAGGGGGCGTACGCCCCCCTTTCTCCGCCAAAAAAAAAAAATAAAACTACAGATCCCATATATCCGTAATTTTAACACGTCTTATCCAATGATACGTGAAAATGCCGAAATATAATGATAAGTTACTTATGCACACTACAGAAATTAAGTCATCCTAGGGGGAGGGGCAGATTTATTGGAAAGAAAGAGTCAACAAATTTTTCGCCTCGCTCCGCTCGGCCATTTTCAGGATTTACGCCCCCCTTTCTAAATTCCTTGATCCGCCCCTGGTACACAAGTAGTAGCGGAGCAACAGCACTGCATTATCAAATATTAAAACTTACACTGAAAATAATTCCTTGTCAGGATGACTAGGTAGGCAATATAAAAATAGGAGATGTGGCATGATTATCCAAGAGACAGCCACCCTCCAAATGACAGTAGAATTTTAACTTCTACAGTTCCCAATACGGCCTTCAATAATTAACCAGGGCCCATACCATAACAGAAGCTAAGTAAAGATTTGAATTAGGCTGGTGAAGGACTATAAAAAGACTAATCAAAATGACCTAGTGCACTGACAAATGAATGTCTAAAAATCCTAATAATCCTAGGGCAGTCAAGCATTCTGGTCAATTTAACTCGTTTATTCGTTGTTGTTTAAAATTTCATAAAATATTGATTATATGCGTTTTAATTCAAACTTACATTAAATTTCGGCCCGACATTTAGCCGATTTTGGAAGGACTTCCTTTCAAACGGGATAAGTGAAATGCACAGAGAAAGGGAGTTAAACAGGAAGTCTTGACCCTTTATGATTTGTATTGCTACAAATGAAGTTTTATGGACCATCGTCTTCTTTGTGGACAAACGCAAAATTTTTGAACTGTTATTTATGATGTATTATAATCATCCACTCATCGACACCGGTTACAAAGTTTTCTGTAAACTTTATTACCTATAGCTAGACAATAATCTTCGAGACATTTAACATACATTTGTATATTGAATCAACTGGTACTAATAATACAAATGCAGGGACATTTTACAC
Source organism: Geukensia granosissima (assembly GCA_032357055.1). Taxonomy (NCBI): domain Eukaryota; kingdom Metazoa; phylum Mollusca; class Bivalvia; order Mytilida; family Mytilidae; genus Geukensia; species Geukensia granosissima. The sequence continues at coordinate 9,049 of JAULBM010296332.1, read as the reverse complement.
ATATTTAAAGTGTTACATAGTTATTAGTTCATTGACTCTGCTACCCCACATTAATATCACTAAACAAGAACTCATAAATAGCCGCGACTTATTAGCTATACGAGGCGGAGATGAATGAGTTTTACTTATTGAAAGCCATACCTATCATCCACAGATTTATGTTGAAATGGCAACAGATTAATCATTGCTCTTTACATACAAAAGACTACAATTTTTTGTCATTCCAACCGTTCGGTTTCCTCATTACAGTCGAACAGCTCAGTGCTATATGAAAACTAAAGTATTACTGGAATAACAAAAGCTCCTTAAACACAAACATGTACAACATGTAAGTTTCAGACTATTTGTGTTTGAATTATGTGAAAAACTATAGCAAATCAAGATTACTTTTTCTAATGAGTTTTTCCTTTTTCCCACGTTATACCAAATTTGAAACAAATTAACTTTGGAGAACTAAATAGCTGACAACAAAATAGAGAACAGAAATGTCAATTATAATGATAACGGTAATGTAAATAAACCTTTTCTTTCGAAAAAAAAAATCATGTCAATAAATTGGTTAAATACATTTCACAAAAATTTCATTAATCAATCCTGGGATATAAGGCAGCCACATTTCATTCTAATTTTGTAGTGTTTGAAATGAGATTTTTTTAATCTTACAAATCAGCATAAATGTGCAATACGATTTCAATATTAACCAAATCATCAATTTCTTCTTTTTTTATATTTTTTTATAAAAACAAATATGTTTCAACGTATATTATATAATAGCCAAATCGCTTTTATTGTCATATCTGTTATTGTAATATTTTTTTTACCATTGTCTAGGGGCAGTCGAATTTATGTCTAAGCAGCAATGAAGTCCAAAACACAAGTTTACCAAAGTTAAATAAATATTATGAGTTTTGATATGCTTTTTGCGAATCTCAAGGAGTAACATTTTAAGCATTAGAATCAAAACAATGTGAAGTCGAGATCAAACCCTTGTAAAATAAAGTTCTCATATCAACACAAACCAAACGTAGGCAGCAGCACCCCGCGACAAGGACATTTAAAATTTGCAATAAGGAATCAAGCTTTATCCATTATTTTAGGAGGGTAGAATTTAAATAAATACAGTAATTTTCTGTAAAAAAATATCTGTTAAAATTCATATTAGACAAGGCGGGAAAATACTCGAGGGGACCTCTGGCCAACCTGAAGAGGAATTGGAGCAGTAGTTTACGATGTTGAATAAATAAAGTTATTAACAAGATATAAAACTGAGAAAGATATATATTTTTTACTTTTCAGTTTCAAAAACTATTCTTTAGTTAAATTTTAATTAAATTTTCTAGTGAAATACCTTTAGTTTTTATATGGTTTATGTTGGTCTAGAACCCAAAAATACCAAAGGGGCAGACAGAAATCGTTCAATCAGAAGACAGTCAAAACCGTGGCCAACCAAAAAAAAAAAAAAGAATTGAAAGACAAATATTGTACACACAACTCTACACTGAAAACTAAAGCTGGAATAACACGAACCCTACAGAAACTAGAGTGAGTTCAGGTGCTCCGGGAGGTTTAGCAACTGCTGCTCCACTAGTGACACCAGTCATGCTACTCCGAAGACAAAGCCGGTGTAAATTCGCAATCGGTGTTAGTCACAACCGGTATATAGGAACAGGTTTGTTGTCATGACAATGGGAAGATTTTACATCCTCATTTGTAAAATAGACATTTCGAATCGGCCAAAGAAATCATGATGACGATCAAAAATTGTCGGAGTGATGACTTAAATGTTTCTTTGAGAAAACTTTGGTTCAGTAGCTTTCTTGCTGATACAAATTTTCCAATGTTGAATAGATTTGAAGAATTTTAGTATAATATATATGTATATTTTAAGGAGTAACCTCTCACCAGTAGCATTAGAACCAAAACATAGGAAATTCAAAATCCAATCAAAGCGAAAAATCACTCAAATCCCAAAGAAATCGAAATGGGAAGCCAAACCGACGGCAGAAACAACTACTAGGTGCAATACTTTTCGAAGCCTTTCCGTATTTCAGTGCTGTAGAATTTTATAACATATGCAGCAAATTCCTGTTTACGATTGTTTCATGAATTTTATGTCAGACAAGTCTGACAAATGGGCTCGTGAATACTCTCGGGGAAATGATGCAACAGCAGATGCATCGACCCAGTGGTTTCAAAATACAAAATTACCAATGTTGAATAAATATGGAGGATTTTAGTATGCTATATGTACATTTCAAGGAGTAACCTCTCATCAGTACCATTTGAACCAAAACGATTTCTATCAGCAAATTTGGTATCTCTTATTTTTGTTAATTGATATTATTTCCATCCTACTTTTTCAGGTTTCATTATTATTGTTGATTATGTCCTTCAAGTTAAATTTATTATTGTTGATTATGTCCTTCAAGTTAAATTTATACTACCTAAACAACTGCATACCAGTTAGTTTTTATCTCTAGAGCTTAAAAATAAAGTGCATATTTACACAACATGATGTACTAAATTATTAACAGTAATTAATTAATTTATTTTATACTTGTAAATATTGGCTTTTTCTAGAAATTAGACAAGTCTGACAACACTCCTGACTGATAAATCTTACTTTAAACGATGACATATAAGAATTGTATAAATGCTTCAATTAATTTACAGTACATGTGCGAATGTAAAAAATATCCTAAATGGTGGTTGATTTTTGGAAGTTTTTTTCTCTTAATTTGAATAGATCAAACTTGTGTGAACTATGTAATTTATAAATTATTCAGAATCACTGTAAAATACGGGCGTGAACAAGTCTTTTAATAGCCAGAGGGCAACAAATATACTTGAACATGTACGGACTGAAGTAGCATTGCTTGGCAACATAGTAAATTATTTTATGAAAACAATGGGTATATACCAATTCCAATGCATCATAAAAATTTTATCTTTTCGGTTTTGCAGCAACAACAAAAATATATTTCGAACTTCTACAATTCGACGGCAGTTTTACAAAATCAATTACCTTTCACAAATAATACGCATGATGGCTTTTCGCTCGTATTTTTGACATGCATTGTTATGTTTAGTTTTGTACCAAGATCTCACGCCTTCTTCAACTTGCTTGATGACAGGAAAAGCACCCAAATTTCTGCCGGCTAAAAATGAACTGCTGATATTTAAACGCATTGTTATTTTAATGACTATGTTGTTAGCAGGTGGTACCAAATTGAATACGGAAACACGAAAGCAGCACAACATTATTTATTTTAGGAACTGGCATTGAAACTTTACTTAATTGGTTCTCAAACATGTTCTGCTGTCATTATCAGATATTTTTACATGACAGGTTTAATCATATTCCTTTTGTTAAAAAAGTATAATTTGGCTGACAGAAAAAAACCCAATTACAACAATGCTATGTATATGCCTATTCTTCTAAAATAAGTCACTTCTGAGCAGTTTTAATTAAAACCAGAAATGTCCGAAAGAAATAAAAGGATCTTATTTTAAGTTGTTCAGTTATAGTAATCCTACTTGGTTGACGAGCAATTTCAAATGAATTTGCCGACAGAACAAATTTGCTACAGTTTTTTTCCAAGTCGTCTAGCGGTAGTCAGAATGTAATTTTTCCCTATGGTTTTATGTTACCCTTAAGAAGCCGTTAGTCTTTAAAATAAATTTTAATGGATCCAGCAAAAGACAATTTGGAAAAGTGCTGCCAGTTGATGCTCATGCAAATATTTTGAATGTCGCATGCGTGCTTAAGAACACCATTGTGGATGCAATACTTGAAATAATTTAACGCTGCACTTCATATGCTGTATGTTGAACATGTTTTTCAACTGTATCATTGCAACAAGTCATGAATGAATCATGTAACGCCACCCATCAATCTAGTAACATATAACAAATGATGATGCAAAGAAAATATTAAAGGATTCCACAACGGATTTTTGCGCAGGACAGTGGATGCTTACCATTCCGGACCACCTGATCCCACACCTGTTTTGTAAATGAATTAGAGAATTTGTTTTGTCTTCAAGTTTGTTTCTAATTATCTGGTTTCATCGAACTTTGCACTTTTTATCTCTTACATGGGTATTCTACACTAGACTTAAGGAGCACGAAAATGTGGCAAAAGAAAGAAAAAATATATTTTCTAGGTAAAATATTATTGACATAAAAAATTGCCCTCGTTTCAAAGGTAATTAAAAAATTGACTTCAGCTTTTTTTGTATAAGACTAACACAGATTTGTAAAGAGCTAGCTCACGAAAGCCGACCAATCTTTAATTTGTGTCTATATATTGCGTACATAGAAGAGAAGCAGCAAATAGCATCTTTACTCGTGTTAGTTTGACTCAGTCTATGATCGAGGAAAGCATGCTAACCATTACACCATCGAGGTACTATATACAATGGATGTATGTATTTAGAAATATTATCACAATGCCAACCCATGTTTGTTATTTGCAAGTTTTAATTGACAATTAAAATTTACATTTGAACTGTAGATTCGGATGTATGTCTTATAGTTAGTTTGATAACGGTTCGTAATTTTACATACAAAAAGTCAAATATAAGGTGTTTTCGAATTTTCAGATGATTGTTGAACTTGTTCTCGTCCTGAATATGCATAGAGGTTAAGCAACCAACAATCTACCCTAATCTACAGTCAAATTACTAAAACATAGTTTAAATGTTAATATTGTATGACATTGTTACACTGAAATTATGCTACGAAAGAGTCTTAGAAAACTTTTATGAAATGGAGGCAAAAACTAACAGTACAGCGTACTTTGACCATTATTTTGGTGTTAATTATACACATAACATAATGTATATCTGGAGAATTGTAAAACTGCAAACAAAACACTAGATCATCCTTTGACTAGCACCAATTGTTAAAAATGTCTCCAAATTATGTGTATTAGTCTGAATGCAATTTTAAAATTTTATTTATGACATTGCATTTTACTTATATCTTATCCAAAGATCAACAGATATTTTGTTAGAAAGTTACCTTGTTAATAATATTCTGTCATTCTGTCTGTGGTGTTATGACGCTGTAATGACTGAAGTCAAACGTTCTATTTCCCTTGTAAATAGTCACTAATTATCTAACAAGAGCCATGTCATATATGATAGACAATTAATAAAACATATGAAACGTCTTGAAAACAGGATGATGAGAAAGACTGACCATGCAATTGCTTGATAATATTGTTTTTCTAGTTCTCTTCTTCAGATTGATTTAATTGATTGTTAAACTGTTGCTTAACGTACGGTGACAAATTTGTCATGCATATTCAAGACGAGAACAAGTTATCAAACAATAAATCATAAATCGTATATTTTTAGGAGCGAGCAGGAATATTTTTTATTTAAATATGTAGGAAAATTTATGAAAATTTTCAAAAATGTGATAAAAAAAGAAGCGAGCATAGTTTTTTTTTGAACTTTTGAATCTATGATTTTAGGAGCGATTGAATCCGAATAACGAGTAATTAATTTTGAATGGCCTTAACGTGCTGAGATCGTGGCATTTTCGAAAAATGGCACGGCGGTAACGTTCCCGTCTGAGACGGATTGAGAATTTATACATTCCGCCCAACCTTGACTACTCTCGGAATGGTTGAGTATTTATACATCCCGCCCAACCAACGGACGTCTTATATTAGCAGGGGTTCTACCTGCAGGCGGAGAAACAAAACGGCCTATTTCTTTATCACGGCCGCTCACGGGGGTTCATATGTGAGCTTTTGTCATCACTTTGCGTCTGTCCGAAGGTCGATCACTAATTACAAAATTATTTTCTCCTCTAAAACCTCAGAAATTTGGACAAAACGTAGATGTAATTGTCCTTGGATATCCTATACTAAAGACTTCCAAGATGGTCGCCGTTCTTAAAAATAGAAAAGTAAGTGTGGTTAACTTATGAATCTTCTAGTCTGAAACTACAAAGGCAATTGCATCCAAACTTTAATGGAATGGTTCTTACATAGTCTTCAACCAAAATTATGTCTGACATTCCCGCCCACCGACAAAAATCGCCGCTGGTGAACTTGATTTAATATGTTTTACATAAAAACATATGGAAAATTCACTGAAAATCTTCTTACCTAAAATTTCTAATAAATTGTAAACAAATTTGATGGAACGGTCTTTATATTTTCTTCAAAAATTGTATTCGGCAACTACAATGTAAGATAATCGCCATTACTTAACTTCGTTTACCGTAGGACCCTATGACAATTGTTAAACAATGTTCTTCTTCCGAAATAATGCCCTGTAACACTGCCTCGGCAAAACTTGTTTTAAGATATGACTCTAAGGGAAACTTCTTGGGTAAAACTACTGAGCCAACTGTTAACTACCATAGTTTGGTATAACATCACTTTCTGACAAAGACAAGTGAGAAGTCGGACAGGTGAGCGATAGAGGCTCCTAAGAGCCTAAGTTTGTTTAGGGATTTTAATTACACTATAGATATTTTAAGAGCAAAGCTGACTAGATGTAATAGGTATTGTTTTTTCGCTTAATTTTTTAGGGATGGGGCAGTAAGGTTGGATTTGAAAATTCAAGTTTCCTCCGCTGCTCCTTGGCATTTACTTATATATTTCCTTTTGTACATGAAAGCTTGCTATTTGTACAATAGAAGAAAAATCGAGTAATTAGTACTACAGTACTAGTTTCCCCCTTTTTAATTCAAGTTTTTGTTTTTGATCGATAAATTGCAGAAATTTGTTTTTATTTAATCATGACAAAATTTTTATTTGGTCAATAAAAATATATTTTACATTTACAAGACTTATGTTCTTTGAGATTTGTATGCTTTTAGTATAGTCGAAAATGTCCTTTCCTTTACGGTTGAATTATTGGATCAGGGAATAGGTGCTCAGATATTGCATGTCATTTCAAACAGATGATGCGCAAAAGGCCTTCTACAGCAGAAACTATTCAAACAGAAATACGTTTCAAACTTTCAGGGAAAAAGTGTGTACAATGCGCAAAAATTTGTTCAAACAATTGGATAAGATTTGTACTTTAAACCAGAAATATTTCTTTGATGTAAAAATTTTAAACTGATTTTAAAGTTTTACATTTACGATTTCTGTCTGCCCCTTTGGTATCTTCGAATTCCTTTTAATGAATCGTAGTAAACATGGTTAAGACAGTATGTCAACGTTATTAAAAAAAGTGTTGCAAAACAGATTTAACTCAGAATAATCTGAAGTCATTCTTTAAGGAAAGTACCATTATTTGGTACGCGGCGGTTAATCATTATAAAATGACATAGATATCATGATATATATATATATATATATATATATATATATATATATATATATATACTTCGACTGCTGCTTTTTATATTGGGACCCCCGCGGGAAGAGAGGGCATATAGCTACTTATAATTGTCTCTGTCAAATGTATATTCACTTATTTATATTTTTCAATTGCAATGTAAAGTCAATTTAATTGAAATGAATTATTATGCGCGTATTAAACTGTCTGCTATCTCCAGTGTTTCAATAAGCGTTGTCAACTATTTAGTCTACATCAACTAATAAGTCTGTTTTAAATCGTGATATAGTTGACAGTGTCCGTACTTGATTAAACGGATTTCACTAAATCGACCACTCTTTAAGCATAGGAATTGTTGTTTTTTGCCGACGCAAGTTCTTTTTTCTGTCGTCTAATAGGTGAAAAGGCTATCAGGTTAACATGTACTGAACAATGATTTCAACTGCAGAAGTAATGATAACTGAACCCGAGAAATTCATTGATGGAATGCCATAATTTAACACTTTCTTCTTCTATTCAATTATCGAGGCTCCTTCTTAAAAAGTCATTTTATTTAAAAGAAAGTATATGGAGTATATGCCAAAAAGACACAATCCACATCTTTTATTGGCTGTGCACTGTATACTTTTTTGTTGAGCTGTTGCCTTAGTTCATTAGATTTCCGTGGGGAGCGAAACAAGTTCTGAAAAAAGTGCCCTGCATTTCTCTCTCTTATCAAAAAAAAAATTGTTGCCTAAATTTCACTGCAAACAAAGCGCTTTTCTAGATTTACCTTCATCAGGTACGTTGGGAAACCTTCATGCGGTGTATATATTTTTCAACTAGTATGCAGCGATGTTTCATATTTTTATTAACGTTATCTTTGCATATGTATTGCTAACATATTATTAAGTCAAGGATTTCGTTACCATAAAATAGTAAGAACTATTACTAAATTTTATCATAAATATAAAGATATATATTTTAAAGTTTGGTTGCAGAAAATTGAAAAATCAGAAACTTATACCTAAAATGTTGTGAATGAATCTGCTGAATTTTAAATCAACTCATTTGGACATGTTAGTTACTCCAACTTTAGTTTTCAGTGAAGTGTTGTGTGTTCTATGTTTCTCTTGGCCAAAGCCTCACCTGTACTCCGACTTAACGTTTTATGTCCCTTTGTTATCTTCGATTTCCTTAACCTTAGTAAACCTATACATAAAGGATATCTTTATGATACTATATGGAGATTTTGTCTTGTATGGTTTCAACATTGATTCTTTGCTTAATAATTTACATAAAATATAATTTCAATCATAATTTTGCTACATAAGCAATAAACAACATATTTTTCAGTGTCTCTAATCTGATGTTGTATGAAAGTATTATTTATTTCCATTGTCTTGAAAATATGACAATTGACCTTTGATGAATCACCCGGTATATAATAATAAAACCGAGTCCGGAAACTATCAAAAGAAACCAATATACTCTATTATACTTCGACTTCATTAACGAGATCATGAAAACCATGCAGTCATATAAACATGCATTTGCATAATTAACATTGTTGAAATACTATTAATTGAAATATTTATGGAAATTTAGGGTGTTCGGAAGCAATTTTACTTGAAAACAGTCCATCACACACTAAATTCTTGATAAGCTATTTTGTCTGATAATGGCTAAACTAGAGTAAATCAAATTCCATAGGCGGCCATTATAACATTTTTGCTAATAAAATTTTTACCTGAAGTTCA
>JAULBM010296321.1:0-15221 GCA_032357055.1 Geukensia granosissima | reverse complement strand
CTCACAAAATGGCGTCTCACGTATGGCAGAGTCGACTACTGGAGGTTTTACTGGAAGCTAGGAGACTCTGTTTCGGAAATTGATTGAAATATAAATTGTAATGTACTTGTTTGCCATTGATCATTTTAGGGTCATGAAAGTGTTGATCATTGTCCATTGTTGGCGGTCTTAAGGTATCCTGCAGATATTAAATAATATTATTGGTAATTTAGAATTTTGGATGGTTGTCTCATTGTTAGTATTCATTGTCGCCTATCAACCACCCAAAACGTATACACATTACAGTCTTTGTCCATGAGACTTCCACCAAATCGTATACATTACAGACTTCCATACGTTCAAGCATTTTCAAAAGGTCCAATTTTGCAAAATATTAACTCTAGATCTTTTACTTATGGACATATCCACACCATAAAGCAAGCTGTAAAAAGCGTCAAAATGAAATGTGATGATAATCAAATGTTACAACTATTGACCAAATAAGATCAAATTTAAAACAAGTAACACTTTAACATAACAACAACGATATCCACTGGATTACGGTTCCTAGCTTGAATCAGGCATATTAAGTATTTAGAGAGGTCTGGAGAGAGATCGTCAAGATAGAGGTAAGTATCAAAATTTTATCTATTAAATAAAAATATAAACTGGGATTACGAACCGTAAAGAATAAGTCAACAATCAAAGGGCTACAGATGGACCAATTGGTATTCCTATACAATATTATTATTTAAGGCCGTAATGAGGCCCTTGAGAAGTGAAAATTCGACTTTTATATGGTGGATAGCTGTCTCATGGATAATCATGCCACATCTCCTATTTTTACTGTCGTTAAATTTTATCGCCAAACTGGCTAAATATTGTCAAAAAGTGTGTTAAGTGAATTTATTATATCCTCAAAAATCGAGTAAGAGTATTTTATGTAGTAACGTTTATGGACCGAAAAGTAATTATATGATTTATCTGTTAAATCAAATGTCCATTCAATGAGATGGAAATTTTTGTTTACTGTTATGTGGAAGTGTACCATAAAGGGTGGAAAAAAATTGTATGTAAATTAGGTAACCAATACATGGTTTGGACTTTAAAATATTCATTACGGGCTTTAAATTCTTCTGTGTCAGTTATTTGATTGTCTCCAATCGCTAATTGGACATGGCGTGAAAAGTAGAAGAATTTGCACCCATTCTTATGTACTATGATGTAGTATTTACGTCACACTAACACCACATTGTTGGCTGATTTGTCCTCTTATACAAATCTGAACCGCATTGATCAAGCATTAATAATGCTTTAATAAATAATAATAAATGATAAGTCGACAACAAACAGAGAACATGCAGAAACGTAGATGGCATTAAAATTAACTGTAAGACCAATCGGATCATGTTCGACAATTTCCAATTACCTTAAACGTAACTAAAAATCCATTGGCGGCCATTATAACCTTTTTAAAAAATTTATACCTGAGGTTAGTTCAGCGGCATCTTTTTTTTTGAAGTGCCATAACACATGTACAACATCATTTAACAACTTTTCTGCTGATTGACCTTTTGACCTGTAAGTATACAAGCATGTTCAAAAGGTCAAATTTTGCAAAAATTTAACATGCATTTAGATTTTCGTAGACAAAAATGTCACCAATTTCAATAGTTGTCGAATCAGTTCTTTCTGATATTTTTTTCCATTTCTCATTTTAAAACTGGTGCAATGAGACTGTTTATAGCAGTTTTATTCAAAGTAAAATTTGGGTCTTTTATTTACTCCTAACTTTTATATACATCATGCGCAGCATGCCATTTTTGGACTATGTGTTGCGTAAACTATTATAGTTCGAATACGATAAAAAAATAGAAAGATAGAAACCGCAAGATATAGTTCAAATAATATCGCGGAAAAAGCTCGTGGTATACCTCATATAGGTTTGATATATTTGATGTGAACAGCTTGCTACACTGATACTTATCACAAAAGATTTTTTAATATTTATACTATTTACGATTTATGTTTATATATTTTATGTTCTTTTGTTATGTTACTGGACAACTGTGATCAAATTAATGAAAAAAATGGCATCTCCCACACCTTTATATTGTTATGAAAAATTCAAGTCAAAATGCAGCAGTCTTGAAATCATACGATTTAAATAATGACTAAGTTTCTTGTAGCAATTAACAGCTTCAGTTTAGAAGTATTGAAATGTTCATGGATACACCATCTCTAACGTATTTCAGTATCTTCGACAGTCTTCGTAAAGTTTTCATTTCTTGTATCATTGATGAGTGCAGTTTAGAATTCCAATGTGAGAGATCAAAAGTGCATAGTCTAATGAGACCAGACAAATTTGAAATAAACTTAAATATAAAACATAAGGAAAAATAACAAAGGCTTGCAATCCACGAACTCCTGACAAAACAGGAGTGGGATCAGTTGCTCCGGAAGGGTAAGACGCAACAACCGTCGTGGAATCCTTTTCCCATTATCCGGGTTAACGTCAATCCGAGAAGAGGTCAACTTATAGTTGAATTACCGAAAACAGTTCCGTAACGGATCCACCATTTCATGATGGCGACCATTGAATTAAAGAAGGAACGATTTCAACCTTGATTGGATGTATCCTTGTTGTAGTAATTTATGCGTCAACAGCAATGCTCTCCTAAGAAAATCCTGAAAAACTTTGAACAGGGAGTGTATCAACGTAACTGCGACAAATAAACCCCGTAGTCGGGGAAGCAGAAATATTGCCACATAAATATGGGGAGTTTACAAAAGGAAAGTTGAAGTCATCCCGTTTGTCGTTAATCTTGAAACAAGTTTTCCCTCTTGGTCGATATCGATTAATAAATCTAGGTATGAAGCAGATTTTGTTGAGTCGGTTGTCTCATTAATTTCTAGTTCGAGATGCTCACTGAACGTATAGCATTATTCAGTGACAAAGCATCATCGAGAAAAGTGAAATTAAACGATCTGACCAATTTCTTTTTGTTATTTCGCAGGAGTCCCTGAATGAATTCTGCTTCATGCTAGTACAAAAACAAGTCGGCTAGTAGGTGCGCACAATTTGTGGCCATTGAAATGTCAACGTTCTGTTGAAAATCTGGTCCACTAAATTCTACAAAAATGTTGTCAAACAGAAAATTCAGCATTTTTAAAATACCCCCTTCACTGTAATTAGAACAAGCGGTGTGATCTCTTACAAAGTAGTTTATCTATTTACTTTAAGCCAAATATTTATATCTTGGATTTCCACTAAGGCATCAATTTCTTAAGACGGTCTAAATCTGTAAGTTGTGAAGATACCATGCAGAGACCATCAGAATTGCAAGATTTGAAGCAGCTCGGTATAATCATACAAAGAAAACGCATTGAAAAACTATATCTACTCGGTATATACATATGACACCGTGACCGTTTTTATTTTATATCTATTATTTAACAGTTTTATATTGATTTGGTATTTTACTTGGAATCATTGGTGACAGGTAACACGTAATTAATAGTTATTGTTGTTTAGTTTTTAATAATTGAAAGGATATGCATATATATAGTTGGTAATCAATGATCACACTTCGGTTACTTTACTGTTTTACGCGAGGGAAAAGCGGCAAAAATAAATTAATAAAAATATATTTTCACAGAAACGAAAATGCGTAGGAAGTTCCAGGGTTTCTGGATATAGGGGGGGGGGGGGGGGGGGTAGGTAAAAAAAAAAAAATTTCGTTTAGAAAACACAGACAAAAGTAGCGACGGTTTAGTTTCAAAAATGCAACAGCATTGTGGAGCATCATTGTCTTGGTTAAATTTCATTGATGAAGACGCCATTTACGAGGACGCTGAGATAGCGCAATGCGTTTGACGAGGACGGAAGTTGAATATCTGAATCGGTCCATTAAAGTGAATTATGATTTACGTATTATATTAAAGGCCGTATGATAGGTTTGTCCATAAAGTAAATACGTGTCTGGAATGTGCCAGAAAATAATCTATGTAGCATAATTTGTCCAATGGTTATTATCATTGAAACAATTTATTAATTTTTCCTTTTCCTAGTCTTTTAAAGGAGACATCGAAATTAATATGTTTTGCTATGGGTGAAACTGTTATACGTTATTTTTTAATGCTGATTGCTGAATGACTTCATGTCATTACTAAGGCTACTAAAACGAATACAGTAGTAACAGATAGGTTTTTAATTAATTTCTACTTTTCCTAGCCTTTTAGATGACACATGGAAATAGCTATGCTTTTCATGAACTGCCTTGTTGTTGGATTTGCTGCCGATGATCATGTGTTAATATTCAGCAAACTAGGAGTTAGCGAAGTCAGCTAGCCATTAAGTGATGGTACGAGATTCTACAGTGCATTAAATAGAATTTAGTTTAAACAAAAAACACATTGATATCTTAGCTTAAGACAACCAAACACGTTATCAATTTTGGGAGGGATATTGAATTAGTGGTCAGAAACATCGAGTACGTTTTCAATGTTGTGCATCATATTTTCTCTTGCAGTGCGAACTATGTATCGACTTCAAAAGTTAAATCTGATGCATTTGGTTTGTAAAGTTTGTTTTATGTCGTTTTGTCAAACCATCGTCAATATCGTGGATATTGTATTGCTGAAACAAACTCTCACTTGGACGTTTTATTATACTGAAACAGAATCACGCATGATCATTTTTTAACTGAAACAGGCACTCACATGAGAATTTATATTACTAAAAAAAACCATCACATGAATATTTCATTACTAAAAAGAACAGACTCACATGGAAATTGCACTTATAAATAGATTCTCTCATGGACATTGTATAAATGAAACAGACAATCACTTGGAAATTGTATTACCGAAACGAAACAGACAATCAGATGGACATTGCATTGATGAAACAGACAATTTCACGGACATTTTTTTTACTAAAACAGACTCTCACAAGGGCATAGTATTACTGGAACAGACAGTTTCAGGGGCATTTCGTTGCTGAAATAAACATACTCACGCTCAATGCGCCAGAGTGACTTCGAAAAAGAATCTCATGTACTTAAAGTCAGGGTTAATTAATGTTATTTTGATATGTTGTGTGTGTTTGTTTTAAACGGAGAGGCGCCCTTTTCAGTATTACAGTATGTATTTAATAGTGTCCGCCGTGAAATATTGTCCATATCTATGTTGTAACAAACAAAATAATAAAAAAAAATTTATAGACTATAGTTGCACCTACTTTCCCTAATGATTCAATTAATTCTCCAAACCCTTGTCGTACTTCTGTGAGAAATAATCAGGTACGTAATATTAATAATACGTCACTGAATTCTTTGCCGAAGATGTAATCAATTTCAACATACTTCAGATCAATTGCTTAAATATCATTTCATTATATTATATGAAAAGTGAAATCGATTGTAATACTAGTTAAACACTTACAACATAATCAATAATGATACTAGATCAATTGCTATGAACATGCTTTGTTAAAAGAGTAAACAATTGTTGTGAGAATTCAAACATCCTACAACACTGCAAGTCTATAAATTATGCTATAAGTGTTTCTAGCTATAAATAATGCAAAGTACTTTGTCTATAAGTTTTAATTGTAATTTTACATCAGGAATCGCGCATATGGACATGCACGGGGTTTCAGTCTAATTATATCATTACGTCATCGGTGTCAATTAAATTTCTACGGACACACGCGTACAAGACATATTTTTAGTGAAGACAATGATTAAACTTTTTCATAACGAGGAACGGGTTAAGTTATGTTTCTTTTGTAAAACGGCAAGTTTCTAAAACAATCTTGAAAACAATGAGTAGTGGCACCATTCAACTTGGCAGCACATATCCAACTTATTATTTCTTGGTAGTATATATTGTTCAGAATTTAACCTCTACAAGGCATTTTGCCTAAATGTAGCGGAATTCTCTGTTTTGTAAGTGACAACAATACTGAATCTGTCGTAGTTCAGCTCGGTGACATTGATCCGGGAACAATAAAACTGATCGCCATATCGATTGGCAACACAACCGTTAATTTTACTAGCAACTATTCATTACGTTTATTATATTGGTATTCTTAAGTAAAATCATATTAACGTTAAATAAGAACCAATAAAACGAGAGACTGGAATTGTTCTCTAGATAACAAAATAGATCGACGGGTGGTTCACAAGGCCAAAACTGTTTATATTTGTCAAACATTAGCAGGACTAAATTTATCGCCGGGGAAATAAACAAGGCAATTAAAAGGAGCATTGACCGTCAACGTCATTATCGCGTGACGTATTTGTAAAATTGATGTTTGATTGAATAATAGAAAGGCTTCAGTGTAATGAGGTCGATTAACTTAGTAACGGCTTACCAACATGTGGTATATATCAAACCCTTCTGGTAACATGCTTCAACATATAATAATAATAATAATAATAATAATAATAATAATAATAATATTACTATTGTAGATGTATCTTATGTCGATGTATTTTCAGTGACAATTATATGAGTATGAAATTAATTTTATATCAGTATCCATAGTCAGGCCTTTCCCAAACACTGGTGTGTCGAGTTATGTCAGTTTAATTCCACATTTACAGCAAATATTTTTCTGCCAGTCAGCTTAAGGCAGTGTATATATATGTTTTTGTTTTGATGACTATTCAACAACTCTCAAACCCTCCAAATCCTTTCTACCGACTATCTTATATAAACAGCCACATGCACCTTCCCAATGACTGTATAACATAAACAGCTTCCCGCATTCCTTTTACTGACTATTCAACAACTCTCAGCCCCTCCAAATCATTTCTACCGACTATCTAACATAAACAATCACCGCATCCTTCCTCAAGACTTTATAATATAAACAGCCTCCTGCATTCCTTATACTGACTATTCAACAACTCCCAGCCCCCCAAATCCTTCCTACCGACTATCTTGTATAAACAGCCACATGTATCCTTTCCAATGACCGTATAATATAAACAGCTTCCCGCATTCCTTTTACTGACTTTTCAACAACTCTCAGCCCCTCCAAATCCTTTCTACCGCCTATCTTACATAAACAATCACCGCATCCTTCCCAATGACCCTATAACATAAACAGCCTCCTTCATTCCTTTTACTGATTATTCAACAACTCACAGCCCCCAAATCCTTTCTACCGACTATCTAACATAACAAATCACCGCATCCTTCCCAATGACACTACAACATAAACAGCCTCCTGCATTCCTTTTACTGACTATTCAACAACTCCCAGCCCCCACATCTTTCTATTGACTATCTTTCATAAACAAATACATTTACTTTAAATCGAAAAAACCTTCTCTTTCAACTTTTTATCCATCAAGGTCGACTGAGGTATAGCAACAGCTTACTGTCAATGAAATATTTTAGTTGTCATTTTCGACAGTGAATTTTAAAAAATCAGGTCATTAATTTGAAAACTGATATATTAATAAAAAAAATCACCCCAATTCAAAACAGAATTTATGGAACTCGCGGATGTTGTAAACGTCACTGTGAGAATCGCAGAATGTTATCCAAGTTGACAAGTACTTCGTTGTCGACAGTTTTGAACAGTGGAAAATACATAGGTGTCGACAGTTTTGGACAGCGGAAAAATGAGTTCATGAACGCGTCAGCAAAATAAACTCGGCGAACCTAGATTTGCTAATCAGGACTGCTACCACCCGAATCTACCCCACTTTTCATCCAACGCCTGGGGCCTGAGGCGAGATTTGGAAGTGGTCTCATGTTTTCAAAATTGTGAAATAGTTATTACATGAAGAATCTTTCAATTTATACGAATTTCATTTTTATAAAATTGAATGCTTATTACTTACAAGGTGCTTCAGTGCTTTGGTTTTGCTTTAAGTAAGTCTTCCAGTAAAGTACATGTACGTCCAGGTGATGGTTTATTATCCCGATGGTTCATTAGCTTCTGTAAATTGCAAATTAAAGTAATTATAACCAATCGATCGTTTGTTAATTAACGATACTACTTGATAACATTTTAGAAGATATCATTAATAATTAATCCATCGATACAAAATATATACTCGAGAAAATAGTTAAATATGATATAGAAGCTTATATTTCAGTAAAATGATTATCGAGATAATGTAACGGACATATAATTATAATTATTATAATCAACAAGGAAGCTTGTAACCAGCACGTAAATTCAAAGCGCGGTTGTCAATTTTTTCTCGCAATCTGTGTTCAGGTTGCCTTTTCCCCTTCAACATATGAAAAGGTATAAATATTTTAATTAAGATAATATCTAAAAAGGTTTTGGGGGTAGAAAACCTTTGCCGAACACACATACCAGCATAGATAATTCTGTTACCCTCAGTAGTCATTGTGTATATAGCACAAGAAGATCTCGTACAGTCTACATATATAAATGTGCCACCAGAGCTGCTACAGTGTAACCCAGGATAATTTTTGATAAGCGTCATAAACAGCCAAAGAAATCATAGTCAAAATTTAATTACTCTTGAGACGTTGAGTAAGAAGGGCCAGATAGAACAGTAGTAATTTTTAAGTACCTGTCCACCTTAGAATCCTGCAAATTCCGTGAAAAGTGGTACACTCTAAAAAACGCGTCAAATATATTTGTTTTAATATTTTGATTATTGCAAGGTACGAAATCCAGGACAAAAAGAGTTATTCTCCTCACAGGAGATATGGCCTGAAACATTTACAAAGGTTTTACTACAATTTTAAGAGTTAAGAGTTATATCACCCCTGCATGAAATTTTGCAGTGTATTCCTTGTAAATTATATCTCTCATGAACATGCTGAGCAAAAAGGACTTCAAATTTGCCTTATGAATAGACATTCTAAACAAAACATCAAATCTGATTATTTGTAGGCTTTTTATGGATAAATCAGTTTTTGCATGATTCTTACATAGACTAGCACTTAAATAGGATACTTTATTGTCATAAATGCATACACATTTACAACTTGTGATAAAATATGATATGAAATAGCAACAAATTTAAAACATTTTGTATGTCAGTAGCCCATTGTCCCCAGTTCCAAAGACCGTTTTCAAAAGTTCATATTCTTATTGAGATCTGAATAATCTGAATAAGTTTTAATTTTTACATATAAATGTTATTTTATAAAGACAAGTATAAGTTTCTGATATTAGATTTCTTTCAAAATAGAAGAAGAAATCATATTAATTGTCTGATTCATTACTTGAGACCGCATCCTTGGTGTAATGTTTAGCTTGCTCGCCTAGAGTGCTGAAGATCATGGGATCGATCCCTGGCCGGGTCAAACCAAAGACAATAAAATTGGTATTTGCTGCTTCTCCGCCAAACACGCAGCATCTAGGAATAAGAGTAAAGGCTGGCCGGCCCAGAATCTTAATTATGTGTCTGCATTGGTAATGTGGCATGTCTTCCTGTGGACTGTTGCTTTCGTGAGCTAGCACGTTAAAAATCCGGCTCAGCGTGTCGGTCTAGTACCAAGCAGGGTTCATCATTAATTATCATTATTAATATGCTCTCGTCCTGAATATGCATGAAATATTTTCCACTGGACGTTAAGCAACATTCAATCAATCAATCATTTCTTGAGCAAAAATTCCATATTGCATAAAGTTTCTATGTACTTATAAAATCTGGTGTTTCAAGTCACAAATACTCCATTTTTATATCAAAGATAGGAAGAATTCTTTATCTGCATTTGACCAAGAAGAGAATAACGAATGAAATTGTCTTCTCTCAACATGACTGTTTAAAAGATCAAAAGAGCACTTGATCCCTTAGCGCTATTGAATGATTATCATCATTCTTTTCCTGTGTTTTATTACAAAAATTTATAACTTATTTAATAAGTTAAAGAAAATCTTGTGAGAACGTTAGAAAAATATACTGCAACCAAGACTATCAAAATTTAAACGTAAAAAATTGGGACGAATGCATAAACAAGAGTGACAAAATCTTGATGAAAAATAATATAACAATTTCGACACATAAGGAGAGATGAATTCGAAGGCGGCTTGAGAAAATACAAATCAATCTTAGTCTTGATGTCTGAAATATTGAACGTAACAGGCTTAACTCTCGAACCAGTAATGCTTAAAAATATGATAGTTACTGTTGAGATAAACTACTCTTATGATGGAACATATGGGTAATATAGAGGAGGCAAAAAGAAAAAAATCATTAGACTGAAAATACATTATCAATTTCAACGCAAAAACTACTAACTAATCAAAGGATACCTACAAACAGCTGATCATATACTTTAAGTTTAAGAAAATATGAATTCAGCTTCTTAAAAATCAACTGGTATCAATGCATTAACAGTCGCTGGGGCTAAGATTCCCAAGGTAATATATAGGACTCTTCAACTTAATCTTACACTCTGTGGTAATAAAAGCATACGGGTTCTGTTGTATAATTCATAGATTCCAAGCCGTTTCTCCTTTTGTTTTCGTTTTATCTTTAAGTTTGTTTCAAATCTGCTCTGTCTCTTTGGACTATGCACTTTTGATCTCCCACATGGGTATTCTACATTGGACTTTCAACTGTAGACCTATTACTGTTTACATTTCCAGCTATATACTTGCTGCTGTATACATTTTCAGCTATATACTTGTTGCTGTATACATTTTCAGCTATATACTTGTTGCTGTTCACATTTTCAGCTATATACCTGTTACTTTTTACATTTTCAGCTATATACTTGTTGCTGTTTGCATTTTCAGCTATATACCTGTTGCTGTTTAGATTTTTAGCTGTAAACCAGTTATTTAGTTAGAACACAAACAATAGGGAAAGAAACAATTCGTTAAGTCAACACGTTGAGAGGGCATAAAAAAGTCGAAAACAATAATGAAAAACATCTAAGTATAATCTATATACCTTTTGTTAATTTGGTAGAATGTCTAGCCATATAAAAATTTAAGAGAAATAAATATAACACCACGAAAAAAATGTTTGCATGTCAACACGGTAGAATGGACGAATGGGCTGATGAAACCCTGAGACATCAGGCACTTAGTTCACCACCAGCTTACTAGTTACCAGGCTATCAGAACACGCTCGTACATATCCGTCCTTCTTCGGAAATAATACTTTATCGGATTTTTTTGGCGGAAATGGGCGATGATGTTCAGATTGAAAAGCAAGGTAGAAATCTTCCAACACATCCTTTACATTTTGTCGTTAACGTCGCAACAACGGTAATATTTGTCATGTGAAGAATGCCTGATCATAACATCGACTTTAAAGTTTATAGAAAAAATAATCAGTATGATTAGAATCCTTCAGAACGGAATGTTTACATAGTTAGTTAATTGGTGTTTACAGTTTTACTAAGATGTTGTTTTATGTTTTAATTAAGCGTAAGTACAAATTTATGGCTTTGACTATATAAAACGTCAATAAGAGCAAAATAGGTTAACATTAACATAAATCATAAAATTCCAAACCTCATTGAAGTTGTTTGCTGATAGAAGGACATAACGAAGAATATATTATCTTAGAGAGCAGTTTTCTTTAAATTAATGTTGTCTTCACCGCCCCGTAACAACTTGCTTCGGTACATTACTGTAATTCTATTTCTCTAATTTACACTAACGATGAGGTCATTAATTTCTAGCTCTGCTAGCTCAAAGGGCCATGGGAGCTTTTGTCATCACTTTGCTCTGAAACCACTGGACAAATTTCAATTAAACTTCCCAATTATTTTGGGAGAGACCAAAAGTTTTTTCTTATATATTAATGCGGTCGACGACTCATCCAATCATATCAGTCACTTATCTTTTCCCCTTTTCAATGGTTGAATGAATAATTATTATCGAAAAAGCCTCCTTTAAGAGAGGCTAGGGCACACAATAGGTCTCTTTTTCTCTGGTCTTTGCAAGTTGAAGCAGAGAAGGATGGGACAGTCAACAGTCTACATTACTCATGGCCTTACAAAGAAGAGTGGGACAGAGAGTAGTTTCCATTGCCCTGGCCATTGCAGGTAAAGGCTGAGACAGAACTCGATCCCTTTTCTCTGACACTTGCTCGAAAGGCTTAGACAGGAGATCATTTTCTCTGGTCCTTAAAAGAAAGGCTACGACATAAGTCGGTCACTTTAATCTGCCCCTTGCAGGGAAGGCTAAGAGAGAAGTAGATCACTTTTCTCTGGCCTTTTCAAGAAAGGTTAATACAGAAGTAGTTCATTTTTCTTAAGCTTTTGCAGGGAAGGCTAAGAGAGAAGTAGATCACCTGTCTCTGGGGTCCTTGCAGAGAAGGCTTGAAAAAAAACATTTGTTCACTTTTCTCTGGCCATTGCAGAAAAGGATGACAGACAATATTTTCTTTTCTCTGGTACTGTCAGAGAAGGTTAGGAAAGACATTGGTTTACCTTTTTCTGGTCCTTACAGGTAAGACTGAGACAGACAGTAGTTCACTTTCTCTGGTCTTCCAGGTAAGACTGGGAGAGGCAGTAATTCACTCTGCCCTTCCAGGTAAAGCTGGGACAGATTTAGCTGTCCCTTGCAGGTAAAGACTGAGAAAGATAGCGAATCGCCTTTCTCTGGCCATTGCGAGGCTGGAACAAACTGTAGGTTACTAGGTCTTTGCAAGCTAAGAAAGGCTGTCACAGTCATCAGTTTACATTTCTCTGAAAACTTCACATTAGTCTGGGACAGATAGTACTTCACTTTTCACTCGACATTGTTGGAAAGACTAAAACAGACAGTAGATCACTTTTCTTTGAACAGTCAGGTAAGGCTGGGACAGATGTATGTATCTTTTTTTCTTGTCCCTGACCATGTAGAGAAGGTTGGGACAGACTGTAGGTAACTTGTCTCTGAGAAATAAAGTAGTTTACTTTTTACTGGCATTGGAAAGGAAGGCTGGGAGTGACATTAGTTCACTTTTCTCTGGTCCTTGCAGGTCAGACTGTGTAAGACATTAGTTTTCTTTGGCCTTTGCAGGTAGGGCTAGGAAGCCTAGAACAGTCAGTCGTTAGCCTTTCTTTAAACTTTCGGGAAAGGCTTCGATAATCAGTAGTTCACTTTTCTCTGATCTTTGCAGGGATAGCTGGGACACACTTGTCTTTGTCTGGTCGTTGAATTTTTTCTGGTCACTTCCAGGGAAATCTGGGACAGACAACGTTTTTTCTGGTCAAAGTTTTGCTCTTAGCACAGGGTTGACTGTGTTGCATTTTTATGACATATTTTTCTATTACATCGCAACTATGTACTTAGACCTCTTTTTTATTTAATTAGTAGGCTGGAACGACTACTTTCCCATCAAAATCTTACTATTATTTTTTTTTATAACAAATTTATTTTTCTTGCTTGTCTTCACATTTTACATGCACTGTAATACTGGATGCCAAGTTTAATAAGTATCCATATAAGCAGCGTTTTATTGCTGGATATGCTAAATGATCTATTTCGTCGCTCGTTTGAGGCGGACTTTACTCAAGAGCTTTCACAGAAAAGAAAATTAGCCAAAATCTTAAATTTCAGCTTGCTATATAGATGTTCTCTCAATGAACAAAACACGCTTCGGTAGTTATGTTCACCTCATCTACCCAAAAGAACTGGAAATAAAAGACACAACAGACTCTTCCAAGTCTGCCTCAAACCTTTCGAATTAGACAAATAGGGAATGCTTTACACAAACCATAGACAAAAGTGATAACTTCAACTTTAAAGTAGTCAATTTCGCGTTCATTTAAAGTAACATTCCAGCTGACCCGGTGTACGGAGTATGCATCTCCAGGTCAAATGTTTAAAGAGCGTGTGTTCAATACAGCTCTGTTCTAGACAGAACTGGGCCATTGGCACAAAAAATGTCCAGACAGGGAGCATGTTGCTACTCGATTGAAGTCATCCCTTAAGAACTATTACGGTCTAAACCACAATCTTGTCGGACGGTATGGAATATCCGTTTCAAAGGTAAAGACAATTTCCTTTGAATTTGCGGAGTACAAAAACATGCTGTTCGCTTTTTCCGCATGGAGGTTGTGATCCCTTGAAACCTCCTTTACCTTAAAATGGCTATTACCGGATTGAAAACTGGTATCCTGTTAAGAGGCAGGAATTGCTTATTCTTCCAGATCATTTGAGTTCACCTCCGTTTTTGTGGGGTCAGCATTGTTTTAAGTTGAATGTTTGTTTTCAGTTTTATATGTATAAGTGTTATGTTCCGTTATGTTTGTGCGCCCTATCTGTCAGTTTTTAACTTTTGTCTGGCCCTTCCTGATGTACAATGGCAACCAAATTATCATTTCAAAATTTTGTCAATTTAAGAGGATCGTTATTTTCCACGGATTTTGTAAAACAAAATTTGTCTACACAAAGCATATGATACTCCGTAAAGACCTGTGTCAATAAAAAAAATATCAAATGGTCACATGTGCTTCTCCTCAAAGGTGACGTCTTGATATGTTCGTTTCTTATGTTCAGCCATTATTGTCAGATTTTCAAACTCCTTTTTTTTTATTCACTCCATAGCATTGATATTTTTGCCCAGTGACCCCAACTTTTCTTTTCATCATTTTACTCAATATGTTTTGAAATGCAATTGAGACAAATTTAATACAATCCTTGTTATTTCTTCGTTGGTTTTGATACATGGAACCTTCTTAGGCAAAATCTATAGAAAATCAAGAGAAACCCTTTTCCCGCCAAATTTGCAAATGCGTATTTCTCTAATTGAACCATTATTTTTTTCTCTTACAGTGTATCAGTACAAAAGGTCCTACAGCGTTCTATAACAACCTTTTGAAAACCTTACTATTTTTCAACACAGTAGCCAACATCCTTAATACAAGTTTGACAGTTAGAATTATAATGTTTTCAAAATAAATTAAAAGCAACATATCAAGTATGTTTTAACAGCTGTGCAACATGTTACCTGTAATTTACCTGTAATTAAGTGATCAAGAAAGGTAAAAACAGCCAAGTTTAACTTACAGACCATTAAGTCTTGTGGCATTCAGGCTTTTGATTTTATGTTCACAGTATCATTCATCACATTCAATTAAAATCAAGAAGAAACATTGATCTCTAATTAAAGGGGTACCATACACTTAAGGGAAATAACTCTGTAAAAATCATCTTAACGTTTTAATCAAGCATTTTATATTGAAATAGATGCATCTCAGTGATCAAACTTTTTGATGACGAACTTACTATATATCTATTGAAATAATTCCAGAGAAATGTGTGGTTCAAATTTCTTGAAATTTTC
>JAULBM010296310.1:0-15221 GCA_032357055.1 Geukensia granosissima | reverse complement strand
CAATGGTTGTTATCATTTACATGTTTATATTTTAAAGTTTTATGCACATAAGTACGACGATTATGAACCCTGTTCTCCTCCCCCCAAAAAGGAGATATTATTGGTTTTGTTTGAATTTGTTAAATCGGACACGTTTGTGGGATCGATCTGGACACGTTTGTGGGAGTCATTACATCATAATAGGATCTTGGATGTTTTCAGATTTCCAAGGCTTGAGTTGACGTCATAATATGATCGGACCTGTTTGTGAAATCGGACACGTTTGTGGCACCGGTCAAGGATCTGAGTCTTACATATTTGTCATTTTTTTATATTTATCTCTTCATTAGAAGAAGCGCTAAATGTTCGTTAAAAATGAAATATTTGTTTTTAACTTCAGATTATATCAAATTCTGGATTAACACAATTATAACGTACTGCAAAGGAGGCGGGAAAGGATTCCCAAAAATCATGGTTGTATTGACACATAAAGATCAAGTAAGAGAGGTAAGATTTATTCTTTGAAGAAAAGTGAATACTTGAAAATCATTATTATATATTGGGTCAATTTTGCGGCCATATCCGCCATATCTCAAAACAATTGGTCGAGACTAGAACTTCTCAGGAGAAATATAAACGAAAAGTAAACAAAAAAAAACGCACGACGATTTATTTTCATCAGTTGTTTTTCACATAAAAAAGATAATTTAAAACAATTTTATAGTTTCGTCTTCAATACCGTCCATTCTTTAATCCTTTAATTTCGATGGCTGAAGTTTTTTGTTTAAATCATTGCTTATAATATTATTTGTAATTGTTTTTCTATCGATCTCAAATCCATTTCAACTGATTTTTTATGATGTGTTTTATTGCTGTTTTGTGACACCATATATTTGCCGTTTTGTCACACCAATGTCCCAGGTTAGTGAGGTTATCCTTAACAAATTAGCTTAACGCCACCACACACATATTATTCTTGGCAGAAACTCAAGTCCAGTGGTTGTCCTGTTGATGTACATTGTATTATGCTTTGTTACTCGTTAGCCATTTTAAAATAAATTATTAATAAGTCGATTGTCACACATGTGGCCAAGGTTTGATTAAGGGTCAACAAAAATTCAAGACTTAACTTTCTTTCTTGGTTTCTTTATTTTTGCCACAATAGTCATTTTAGTTGTAGTTTATATTCCATCATTACACCAATAGACTTATTAAATATGGCTATTTCAGGATATCGACCAGAGAAGACAGAAAATTTTCAAAGAAATTGAGCAGATGTTTAGAGGGACTTCGCTGTTAGAACATTTGGTTATAGAAGATCAGATATTTGTTAACGCAAGAGATAAAAATGATCCTGAAATGAAGAAAATCAAGGAAAGCATCATCAAACTGACAAAGATGCAGCCGACATGGGGACAGAATGTTCCTAAATGTTTCATTCCACTTGAAATGGAATTTTCAATCCTTGTGGGAAAAGGAGTTGATGTGATAACCATGGAACACCTGGACAAAATCAACTCTCAACATCCCATTCGTCCTCTAACAAACTTAGAGCTGAAGGTGTTTCTTAAATTTCAACATGCCGTAGGAACATTACTTTATTTCGATGAAAATGGATTGGATTCTCACATTATTCTGTCTCCTATACACTTAATAGATGCATTTAAGTCAATCATTACCGACAAAAGATTTTGTGGAAAAGATAGAAAACGACTCGCAGTGTGGGATACAATGAGCAGAAAAGGTGTCATCAACAAAGATGTTATTGACGAAATTTGGAGAATCAAATATAAAAAGTTTTACAAGAATAAAGACTATCTACTTGGGGTTATGACGCACCTTGATATTCTGGCAGAACCAAGACGATATGATAAAGACAAAAGACGAATTCCAGCTGTATTTTACTATGTGGCAAGCATGATTAGGAAAGAAGATTTAACTGGATACCTGATGTCTTCGAATTTCGTTCATAGGAACATAGCATTGGTCATTTGTCCGTCGACATTAGTCATCATTCCTCCCGCATTGGCCTATAGATTTGTCAGTTACTGTTTGAGTATATGGGGAGTTAAGAAACATGGTCAGGACGATGAGGACATGCTGTTCCACAACTCTGCGGTTTTTACTATTGATCCATCATTGGATTTACATGTTCAGTGCGAAGATAAATGGCTAGTTGTTCGACTTGTTCATGCAAGAAGCAGAACATTGATTATAAGAGACTTGTCTTCGAGTCTGAGGGAATGTTTAGTATCTGCAATGGGGAAAATAAGCCAGCTTTATATCAAGACCAGTAGCGAGAAACATGATATTGACGAGAAATCTTTCCAACTTTTTGTTTGTTGTAGTTCCCCAAGTGAACCCTGTTTCATATCACCCGATGAGCTTCAAACAATTGGGTACTCTTGGATCTGCCCAAATCATAAACTAGAACATGACAGAGAACTACTTCTATCATGGTTTTCTTCAAAGGTATGCATTTGTACAACATTAATATCTATTACATATATTTAAACATGCTATTTAAATATGAATGATACAGGAAAGCAGCCAACAAAGAACATCAAGAAATTCTTAAAATGTTCATTATTTAACACACACCAAGACTGTACATGTTTTAAAGAGGTACCCAACACCATCACGAAAATAAATTCCACTCGTTTAATTTTCGTTAAATTTTGTTTAGACATTTACTTTGATGAAAGAAGGAAAACATGAAAATTTCAAGAAATTTGAACCACATATTTCTCTGGAATTATTTCAATAGATTTATAG
The DNA here is from genome assembly GCA_032357055.1 of Geukensia granosissima. NCBI lineage: Eukaryota > Metazoa > Mollusca > Bivalvia > Mytilida > Mytilidae > Geukensia > Geukensia granosissima. The sequence continues at coordinate 12,467 of JAULBM010296310.1, read as the reverse complement.
TAATTTCAACAACAAAAATTTTGATCACCGAGATGCATTAATTTTAATATAAAATGATACCTGATTAAAACTTTTAGATAATCTTACAGAGTTATTTCCCTTAGGTGTTGGGTACCCCCTTAAAAGAACGTCTTCAAGGATATGACCTTAAAATAAAGGGTATAAATGTAAACATTCAGTACTTCGTTGGAAAGGAATGGGAACATTTGTAATATCAGTCTAATAAATATTGACAAGGGCACAACAATGCTATAATCATATAAATACTTTGGTCAAAAGGGATTTCCCATTTTAAACAATAATTTCAGTTGAGTCATATCTGCGCTTTAACATAATCTTAATAAAAAAATCACGAAGGACATTTTGAGCTAAAAAAATCTAGTTTTAGAACTGTCCCTGATTTTGGTTGACAAAATAGATTCCAATTATGGTTTTAATTTCGATTTATTATTGAGTGCCTTAATTGGACCCGTATAAGTTAAAATTCGACAGTCATTTGGTGGATGGTTGTCCCCTGGACAATCAATCCACATATCTTTTTTTCTTATCAGAACTTTTTTTATTAAAGATTGAAAAACACTTGTCGCTTAAAGAAATGTGACACATTGTAATGCAGCAAATCTAAATTTAACATTTTGAATTAAGTATTTCCTAATACAAATGTATACTGACTGCTTAAACTAAAGTGTGTTTATGTTATAAAATGATCTCAGCAGGCCCATGTGGCACCAAAAACCTTAAAGCGCTATGCAGTCCGAAGATGTCCATTTAACTCAATATTAAAAGAACAATGTTATCGGATTATTAACGGGTACAGGTACTCACATATTATACCTCGTTGAAAAGAGATACAAAATTTTAAATCGGCTGCAAAATATGGTCATGAGCGTTGACTTTTTCAGAAAATCTTTCATAATGAAGTGTCATGAAAATCTGAGTATTTTTGTTCAAAAGGACTTTCGATAGCCTGTTTACTAATGTTAGTACACAAAATTCTAGCATGAAGAACTCTTTGCTATAAATGGCAAAAGACCGTATACATGTAAATTGATCTGTTAGAATAACATATCGCCTTTGCTTTAACAGGTCAATACCTACTTTTTAAAGGGCCATTTCGTGTAACTGTATAATGAGGTCTGTGGGGTCATTTGGGTGGTTCTCTCCCTTACATACGGGTTTCATAATACTATCGTATCTAAGAGTAAGTTGAGACCACCGCCATTCTCTCGGCTAGTATGCAGCGCGATGCACAAGGTATAGTAACAAATGGTGCATAGTTGTGCAATGTATTGAAAATTGGCAATTCATATTAGAGGTAATTATTCGTTAGGTTTGTTGTAAATTATGAGGTGTGAAGTGAAGATTATATTATGCCAGAGATACAAATTTCAAGAGTTTTTCAAGAGTTATTAAACGGTTTTATGAAAATTTAAAGTCTGATTTAGGACAGTCCCGTTTCAAAATACAGCGTTGAACACCTGTCTAAATATATCGAAAAGGTAATATGAAATGGTATATCTGCAAACCAATCTAAAGGGTCATGTGCAATATATCGTGCTGTAATTTCTAGATTTCAAATATATAGAGGCTACATATGTTGCTGATCTTTTGAAAAGTAAGTGACATTTTTGCAAGTATTACGTCTGATTATAAAACTCTAAAGTAAAATAACATTTACATTTGGTGAGAAATAAATGTTGATTTTGGTGTAGCAACAACATGAGATGGCTTCCGTCTATCTTCTTTCTCAGATTTTTCACTACTATAATCCGATAAGAGCTCAGGAGTTTTTGGTCGTGGTACATGTGTTTCAATAGAAAGTCCTTTTGCTTTAACTTCCTCAGCTTTTTGTAATATTTCAATAAAACTAAACCGACTTGCTGCTGAGGTTTGTCTATCTCCGATTGAACTTTGTATCCCACCTTTGTAAAATGTCGATGCCGATGTTTGATTTGGTCGATGATAATCGGATAGAACAGAATCAATCTTCTGGTCAGATCGAGGGGAAAATGAAGCATGACCGGAATCAGTTTTCCGGTCATGACGTGGAGTAAACGAACCATGTCCTGAGTTAATTTTCCAATCGAGTCTTGACGTGACTGTTGCGGCGTTTTCATATTTCCTGTCTGTCAACGGAAATGTTGGACTGTTTGTTTTGTTACTTAACACGTTGTTCTTCTTTGCTGCGATTGGTCGTACTCTACCAATCCTTCCATGTGTTTTGCGTTCCTCGTTTTCATCCAAGATGTAATTAATTGAAGAGGACTGAAATGACGACTTATTCGTTTTATCTCTAGGAGATGCATTATTTGTTTGCCGAGGTTTGATTGTGTAATTTCCTCCATGTACATGGTAAGAGGAAATATGATTGGGCGATGTCGGAGTATGGTTTGTCATCCTTGGTGATGCCTTCGACGTGGAACCCATTTTAGCGCGAAGGAACTGTGCTTCCTTTCCTAGATCTTTCATAATAACTTTCTGGGCTTTATCAAACATCTTCATTTGACTGCTTAGTCTGTTATTTGCCCTGCTATTGTCACGTAGAACTAGGTCATTATATTCCGATCGAATGATGACGTCACCATGACGCACTTTGTGTCTGCTAGGCTTTTCGTTAACTTTTACTTTTTCTGAATACATCCTTGGTATCCCCTCTGGAAAAAGAATAAAAAATGGGCAAAATTTTAGAGTAAATAACCTATTATAAAGAATGACGTTGGAACACGTGCCAGAAAGTCACGATCCACACTTTACAACTTTTCCAAACAAAGAAACAACGCTATGATTTCTGTTTGAAGCAATGGTTTCTTTGTTAACACCTCTTTAAGCCTATATGAACCATGTTCTTGTTTCGAATATTACGGCTACCTCCGCTTTAACTCGTTATCAACGCTTAGGTGTATCTCAAATTGAGGTTGTCAGAATATTTTCTGAAAACAAATTCCTACAAAACATACATTCGTCATGAAAGGCCAACATAAAGTCCAGAAGGCACGACGTGGTACAGGCACATGATATACCGGTGTTTAACTAGTATCCAAGTATCCCCCTGCCTATCTGGACCATATTTCATTGAAAGAAACAGGTATATTAACTGCACTGTTTAACTACCGCCTAAATGACCAAAAACTTAAAAACAGAAAGAATGATGTATTAAAACAAAAACAAAAACTATCTAAAAAGTTCATAGTAAAATACATATGTGAGAGAGAGAGTTTTGCATAGTCCACATATTCGAAAGAAAAACAAAATCTTTTTGCATAATCTCAAAACTCAGAATAGATATTTATCATTAATGGTGGAATGGAAAATGTTACTATTAGCTTTTGAAATAAAAGAAACGAAATTTATTTGATAATCGTTATTAAAAGGGATCCAGTTCAGACTAACATCACTTTGAGAAATAGTATGCTTGAATCGACACCAACATCACTTTGAGCAATGCTTGGCATTTTCAAATGTTCAGCAGAGGACTTCAGATCTTTTGCGTCAATAATGTGACTGTCTATTAAGTCCAGTGTAGAATACCCATGTGAGAGATCAAAATTACCTAGTCCAAAGAGTAAAGACAAATTTAAAACAAACTAATATATAATGAGGCTTGGGCGTCCCCTGGAACCACTCTACCAACGGAAACTAGACCTGAAACATCTATGGGATGATCTCTCTAAAGTTAGCATATAACGTCACAGTCTTTTGCCTAGTAAAGCCAGATGAAGTTCTGCTTTTCTGTTTGGTGGAAGTTTAAATCATCGTCTCCTCTGAAACTGCTTGACCGATGAACTGAGACTTTACCTAAAGCATCTTTTTGATGCCCTCTATAAGGTTTCAAGGGGAATTGGACACAACTCGGATCATTCGGCTCTAATGAGCATGTGTTTTGAAAATAGGAAATTTAAAAAAACTAAAAGAAGCAGAATGGAATGTCCTCAGATGATTGTTGGGTGGAATATAAAATACAAAATTACCAATGTTAGATAAATATGGAAAAATTTAGGTATGCAATATGTACATTTCAAGGAGACACCTCTCATCGGTCTTAGAACAGAAACATAGGGAGTCCAAGATTCAAATATAGCAAAAGTTTGAAGTTTTGCAATTCCTGCTGAATAGATTTTGATTTCTAGCTGGTACACAGAAGGGATACTTGGCGAGAGAAAGAAGACATCTGGACACCGAAATAAAATATGTTTGATCCGGATACGTTAATCCACGATTTTATCAAAACAACCTGAAACTGAAAGGTTTTTTCAATTATCTGGTAAATGTTACTATTTGGTTGTAGATGACAATTACATGACACATCTTACACCACGCGTTAAAGCAGACAAACTACAGCCCAGATATAAAAAAGACGACCATAGGAACCTTGCTGGCACCATTAACCAAATGGATTACCACGTATTACACGTGTATTTTAAGACTTGGATGGGATTATACCAAAAGAATTTACAACTATTAAAAAAACGATTAAAAGTTTAATCTTCAAAATATGTGTTTAAATTGGATAGTAAAAGTTAAGTATTTTCTGAATGATATGACGATATTTATGTTGTCCATACAAATTAAATAAATGACAGGACAAATATGGTTTGATCAAAGAAGACAAAGTAAACGGTTATTATCGTATTTGTAGTGATTATAATATAAAATAAACATGAAAAGATTTTGTTGTTTATAAATTCATTAAGGAAATAACCTATAACATTAGGTATTTACCTACTGAGGACAATTAATATACCGGAAAAGTCTACGGTTTAATATTGGTCTCCTGGACATCTTTTAAAATTTTCTTTTTTTTTGTATTTTGATATTATAATTTGTTTTTACATGAATTTGAAGAGTTTGGTAAATCAGTAATGTCATTTTACATTAAAAATAAGTCTCGTTTAGATTTTTTTTATTTATTTATTTTTGGTTCTCATCTGTTGCCTTGTTTTGTTTCGATTCTAGCATTGTTGTTTTTTCACTTAATTTCTGTTCTGGTCTTTTGATTTGTTATTAGTCCTTAATTTCTCTTCTATATCAATTTCACATTCAAAGGGGTATAGATGTGAGCCGTTCAGTTTCTATCCCACGAGGTAAAACTCTTCCTAAGGTGGAGTCTCGTGTTTGGTATGATTTGTAAAACAATAACCACCCTGTGGGTAGACGGGTTAGGATTTATGTATTACGTATTATTTGATTATTTTTTAAATTGTCCTGAATATTCTTTAAATATTTGCCGCTGGACGCTAAGGAAAAATATAACCACTTCGTTGATGCTGTATTTTTACAGCCTGGCCTCAGGCTACACGATCACTATTCAAACCCAGCTGGGGACTTGTTGCTTTAGAGGCACTTTCTTTCGAGTGCTTGGCGTCCGTCTAAAGTCTCAGAATGAACGCTGTAAAAGGAATTCGAAGATACCAAAGGGGCAGAATATGATAAATTAATCACACTTATTGACCAGCTTACAGCTTACAGTCAAACTTAGCATCTTCTAGGTTTAAACGGGATACATTTTTAAAATATTTTTAGATCTTCATTTTCTTTAATACACTCAAACTTAAACATGTTAGAGCACCAAACATTTATTTACACTCTCGACGTCAAGGTTTCAATCAACTTGAGACATAATTTTATAGGTACCAAACATATATTTAAACTTTTGAGGTCAAGGTATTAACCAATTGAGACATAATTCTATAGGTTTTATAATTTTAAAACTTGACCCCAAGTTCACGAGTGTGATGTATATAAACATTGGAAACTTATTAATATATTAGCTTTGGCAAGAAGTAACGTGTTGCTAGGATATTTTGGAGTGTTGGTGTCTAAAAGACTCTTTTTATTTATATTTTCAGACATTTAGATATTCATTATTTTTCTATAATTTTTTCTGCTCTCTAATTTAAACTTTTGAAGCAAACAGGTACTTTCATACTTGAATACAGGTAGTTTTACATTTAATTGTGACCGTCGTTGAACTAATAAAACCACTTTAATGGCATAAAACGAGTATAATTATAGTGTAAGTTCTGATGTTACCTTAACTGATAAATTGAGCATATACCATTTACTAAGGTTTTTTTAATGATATTAGACTAATGAAAATTATTTGGAATTCATGAAAATATTCTTCGTTCTAATCATATTGTAAGAAAACAGCACACTTGAAGGAATAATAGAAAGCAAAATATAGCTGGGTATTGCCACGTTGCACGATTAACATAGAAAAAAATCCCGAAAGATAGCGGCCCCAGAACCCCGGCTTCGCGTGTCGATGAACAAACATTCCCCGCCTACGGACATGGGATCTACAAATCTTTAACGGTGTATTTGCTCATTGTCAGCTTTAGCTCATTCCTAAGCTAAAAAATGACAAAATCTTATATTTCACATGGCAGACAAAGGTACACGTATATTGGACGTGGTTGTCGTTTTTAAATGAGAAAAAAAATTAGAAAATGGTAGAGGAAGCTGGAGTATACTTGCATAGGGTAGGTGACTGCCAAATTGTTTAACATGTGTTGCGAGTCGTGTGCACATTTTACAATAAAGCAAATACAGGCGCGACCTTATGTATAAGTTATAACGATCTGTTCTGCACAGTTAAGTTTATATCAACTATCTAGACCAATCGCTCACCTATGACATATAGAAAAAAAGAAAGAAAAAAACAATCCAAACGATTACATCAGAATTATCCAAGACCACCCACCTTCCCCCCAAAAACCCTGAAAAGTGTTAAAAAATCAAAGACGAGCTTATAGTTCGTTCGAAATCTGATAACCTGACGGAAACTTTGATCAACACAAATCCTAAATTTTTAATGTGGCAAATATAGGATCACTTCTTATTATTCGGTGCTTAAGGAGTTTGCCCGTAAAATGCATATACGTCACGAAAATATCAAAGGGCGAACCTTATTTATTTATGATTGAACGTCAGATTGTAGTATATTATATTTCATTATTTAAAGGAAAGCGTGGTCAAATTTTCATGTAAGCCAATTGATATTTCTTTTAATTACGTAAGCAGATGCTGTACTGCGATTGGTTAGTTATTGTTTTTTTTAGTCACGCTATTTTATGGTTTTTATGAAAACGAAGGGGAAGGCTTACCTTTAAAAGTGGATTAAAACTTTAAAGCTTCATGTCTGTAGACTAATGATAGATCAATTTCTAAAAATTAATGAAGAGAATGTACTTTGCCGGTATCATTGGTAAATTGAGATGAAATAAAATTAGAACCTAGAACTTCAGCTGTTGATTGCCAAGTATAGAAACCTAATATTTCGTTTACAATCGTCTACATTTACTTTTGCAGGGCGCATACAGGGGAAGGCTTAGGGTCCCCCCCCCCATTTGATACACAAAGATGATAAAAAAGGAAAAGAATGGGGTACATTTTGGTCTTAACATCCATAAGAAATTGAAAAAAACCAAATGGATCAAGAGGTCCACAAAAAGAGGTCACCTTTTCTAAAATTTGGATCCTCCACTGTTTTGCCACATCAGCTGATTATTAATAAATATAAATGTCAGCTGCATAAAACTTAGATAGAAAAATATGAGATTTGTGACATGATTGTCCGTGAGACAGCCAACCAAATAACAGTCGAATGTACCTCTTTGTTCTTTTATATTTTACACATAAACATAATTGTTCAAATGTGAGCAACATATATTTTACTCAACTAGGTCATTGCAGTGAATGGTTTGCATTTTATCAAAATTAATGATGTTTGAACTATTTTTCCATTAGTTATAGGAAAACGGTACAAAAGGGAGTGTTTTCAAAGAATAGTTTCAAATGTTTCAAATTAATTGTTTTGTTCAGACGAGAAAGTTGTTTGCATATTCGATGCATTCAAAGATATATAATTTACCACTCTATTATTAAATGCAATCGACTGTAGTTATTGACTGTTAATACCAAGTATCAAATAGAAATGCCTTAATTAGCTTTTTAATGATGCATATGATTCTCAAATACTGCAAGCTATTGTGAAAAAAATACAAATTTGAGAACGAAATGTGTTATTATTACCTGAATATGTGTTAAGAGGGAGATGGGAGATGAAGTGGTGGAAGGGACGGGTGGAGGTGGGAGGGAAAAAAGGGCTGACAAAATAATTTCCTTAATAGAAGAAAGGAGTAGGAATGGTTAGCCCCATATTTTTGTCCAAATTTTAGATTTTGTGACACAGCAATAAGTTGTGAAAATACTGTAATAACCGTCTTTTTAAAAAAATCATATTTTTTCTTATATAAGTTTCATATAGAAATTTAAAGAAGAAACGTTTTACGCAAAAGATATTTGAAAAAAAATACTGATACTGACTTTTTTCGTTAAAAAATCTTTTGCTATATATTGTATAATGTATGTTTTCCTACTACCAATATGTTGACCCAATATGTCTCAATATACAGTTTGATAACTTGTTGCCGTCCTGAATATGGCTGAAATATCATGTCTGTAGCCAGAAAGTTTCAAAGAGGACTCGATTACCGCGCGAAGCGACCTTCACGGCCAGGGGTCTGGGTTTTGGTGCAAAATACTGCAATTTAGGCTTTTCTTGACACTTTTTCATTACAGCAAGTCCCGCTTTTTAGACTTTACCAGTCAAACTTCAATCTGAAATGGGAGTTAAATAGTGCATATTGGTTTTCAAAAAGGGAGGGGGTTTCGTCCGAACCCCTCGAACCCTCACCCCCTCCTGGCTACGGGTATGATTAATGCCTGCTGGAAGTAATGCAGCAATCAACAAATTAATCAATTTACAGTTCGATGTTTCCCAGTGAACTCAATGTTGATAAATGAAATGTTCAAGAATACTCTGTTAAGCATTTAAAAGATAGTTATGTTCCTAGGTGTATTTAAGTACATGTCATATGTTACTCTAACAGTTATAGATATGGAAATCTAAACAAAAATTTTTTCTGAAAAAGTCAACTCGCATTACTGTATCTATAGCGTTGTGTTTATTTCCTTTCCAACGAGGTGTAATATGTGTGTATGTTCAGGTTTTAATGGGAGTATTGTGTTAGGGCCATCCCATGTACAGCGAGACTAATAACGTCCAAAATATACTGCCCCTTTATAAATCTAGAATATTTCAGAGTTATTCTCGATTCCATGCATTGAAACCAAGTTTCTGAAACAAATCAAGTTTAATAACTGTAAAATGCATATGTATTTCTATGGACATTTGTAAATATATCGTTCAATTTTACATGTATCTCTCAAGTGGCCCAGTTTGACAAAAAAGCTTTTTGCAATATTTTAGTTTTTAAAATGGCAACATAATTTTTTAGCCTTTGTAGGGTGTTTCCCTTTTTCGGATTGATTTTATGCTGCTTAACGCCCAGCGGCAAATATTTATATTTATCTATATTCAAGACAAACGCATATTAATAAATGATACGATGAATGAATCATTCTTAGTCTAGATAGACATGTTGAGCCGGATTTTTAACGTGCTAGTTCATAGGAAGACATAGCACTTAAGTTACCCAAAAGACATTACTTTGACTCCGGGTCGATCAGTCTTTGCTCCAAATCTGCCACGTGCCTGGTGGAAAAGCAGCAGATACAAATTATAATGTCTTTGGTTCGACCCGGCCAGAGATCGAAATCACGGCCTTCAACACTAGAGGCGAGCACGCTTACCATTATACCACTAATGCGGTCTGACTTCTTGAGAAAGTCCTTGATTTTATGCTAGAATGTGCAAAAAAACAAAATTTTGAACTTTTTTTAGAACATATGGTCTATTACTTAAATATGCCAAAACTTGTCTTACTCAAATAAAACAATTTGAAAACTTCAATTTAAGAATATTGAAGGATGTTCGGAATTATAAAAAAAAAGAAATCACGAACAAAAGGATTTGTTTTTAAAAAAATAAATATCTCAAACGCGTTAAGTATATGGCTTGTAAGATCAATGTTTTCAAACATGATAGATGTTTAAATTCTCAATATATTCAGGAAAATATCTTCCACTCTTTTTGTCGATTATAATAATTACAGACTAAGTAAATGTTGATGGTTATTTCTATCTTGTATTTATTTTATGAAATAATTGACTTAAACGTGCTTTTAAATCAATAAATTCGCCATGAAATTTTAGATTTATAACAAACAGTATAAATATTAACATAGATTGTACTCTTTAGGTATGACCGCACGATATGCACTTCAAATGCATTAAAGTTTTTTCCATAGCAAATAACAAACTGAGATTGAAATCCAAAGAGGGTTATATACACATGCAAGAGTCCTCGAATATTCCATTGAGTACGCATTCAAGTGATTGTAAGTTACGATATCAAGCCAAAATTTATTTAATAACTTAGATGGCAGGGGCGTATCCAAGGGGTCCTTTTGAAAATGAAAAATGATTTTAGCACTTGTTTTGCATGAATGCCAGTATCCATTGGCAAGTTCCCCTTTCCAAAATTCAGATCCACTTATGTACAAGAATGTGTTGGCAAGTGCCTCGCTTTCCAAAAGTCTTGACCCGCCTCTGGGTGACTTAATTGCGTGATACAGCCGCGCTTTAACATAACTTAAAATGAGGGAACATAGAATGGTTGCTTCTCATGGTATTCTGGTAAAGCCATTGTGTTGACAAATTTGAAAATAAGGGACTACTCACGTACGTATGGCCGCTTCTGTCAAAATGAATATCTATCGGTAACGAAGCATTCGGACTGGGGAACAATTGTTTCTTAAATTCTATGTTGGATGCAAATTCCAGACCACCTCTAACCCTAAAGCTAACAATATTTAATTCGTCAATGCCTAACACTGTTAAATTATATATGCAAAATGATAACTGTGTTATTTAAGAATTCAAACTATGCACCGACAATTATGTCATTGAAATGAAATATCAGTGAATATTTAAAATTTGTTACAAAGTCTCAAAGAATTTTTTTTAATTAATTTTAAGGTAAGATCTAAAATAATTTAACAAGATGACAATAATCATATGATTCGTAGTCATTAAAATCAGACAATGAGAGAAACTCACTTAAATCCAATAAAGGTAATGTATATGGATTTAAACGGCCGTTGCACAAAAGTAAAAGTAACGCGATGTCCTAACAATACTTCAACGATTAAGTTGACCTCTTCTCAAATTGACATCAACCCGGATGACGACTGGTGCTGCGCGCGGGACAGAGAAGCTTACCCTTCCGGATCACCTGACTTTACTTCTTGTTTACATAGGAGTTCGTCAAGTCCTTTCCCGATTTAATACGATTTACGACTGCCCCGAATTAGACATGATGATTTGGTACTGATTTATGTCCAAGGGACTCGCGCGGCTAGGTGGGGGGAGGATTACCTTTCCTTAGCACCTGACCCTTCTGGAGTCTTTGAGCCTTCGATCTTTTTGTTTCCGTTTTTCACTTGTTTGTTTCGTGTTTGTCTCGCTTGGTTATTTTGCACTAAACCGACACACGTTTTACACAAGTTAGTGGCAGTCTTTTTTAAATAACGTGCAGCAGATGAATTTTATCTATATGAAGAATGGATAGATTGGATGACACGATGGCACGTGTCTCTGATATGTCATCAGTGATTAGATTCTATTACAAATTTCATTTCGCTAAATAAATGATTCCGAGCAAGCTAAGGTTCGAGTTGCTTTCCATTTGACTTTACTGTTTCTTTTTCTATTTTGTGTTATAAATCGATCATTAGATTATTGATAACCATGATATTGATTCTTTTGTTTCACTGAGCTGAGACTCTTGCATTATTCTTAAGAGAAATTTTAAAAACACACAAAAAAAAAGAAATTTAGATTTTATTTCTAAAACATGTGCGTGTAACATTTACTAAGTAGTATATGTGACAGAGATAGACGGTGTTACGTCCTGTCGGAACGTTAAAGTTTTGAAAAATTTGGAACGTGAAATTCATTACGTTACATGCGCCAGTCCAAAGTCAGGATCCATGGCACGTGAAACCCATTACGTTACTTGTAACCGGCCCTAGTGAGGATTCATGGCACGTAAAGGCATTCATCTCATACGCCTTCCAAAATAAGGATTCATGCAAATGGAAAGACTTTTCAATTGAGCTTATTGTCATACATACAGTCCGACAAAAGTTAGGCGCCACCCTATATTTTTAAAAAAAATAATTTTCATTTTACACCTTTGTAAAAAATGGAAAGAGAATTAGATTTATACCAAGACACTTTTATGTATTAGGGCACAGGCTAAACTTAAGGTTGAAGTTTGGGTGAATTAGCAAGTCGTATGATTGGTTCATTATTAAAACAAAAAAGGGGGATAATTTGGCAACTTCAGAATACCGGAAAACATTTTTTATCGAGAAATCAGTTTTTCACAATTAAAGAAAACGTATTGGTCATAAGAATTTAAGAACTTTTAAATGAACATATGGGGCAGCTTTATCACACAAATTTAATTAATAACGCGTATAACCACCACGATTTCT
>JAULBM010296299.1:0-15222 GCA_032357055.1 Geukensia granosissima | reverse complement strand
TGGTCCCTGCCGTCGAATTTGGCTTCCCATTTCGATTTGTTTGGATTTGAGTGCTTCTTTTGCAATATTTGAATCTTTGATTTCCTATATGTTACGGTTCTAATGCTCCTGATGAGAGGTTACTCCTTGAAATGTACATATAGCATTCCTAAATTTTCCTTATTTAACATTGGTAATTTTGTAATTGGATGTCGTTGTTATTGTGTTGAAGTGTTACTTGTTTTACATTGAATGATAATTTCACCGATAGATGTTAAATTCGAATATTTTCAGTGAAGCCTTTTACAGCTTGCCTTTGGGTGTGGGTATATGTTCAAATTGTTGAAGACATTTAGTCAACATGTAGACGTCTGTAATTTGTATTTTTTGGATGTTTGTCCCATGGACAATCACACCACATCTCATTTTTCTATACTATTGTAAAAAACTAATTTAAAGTAAAATAGTTCATTGAAAACAGCAATAAATTGTTTTTGCATACAGAATTATCAAATGATTATAATATGGAATATTACTCTATAAATAGTGAAAAAATAGATAGATTGTAACTAAATAAGAGTGTCTGACCATAACAAGAAGACGCACCCAAAATTATAATTGATGAAATATGATAATAGATGAAAAATACCTTTTTAGCAGTTAACTAATTAAATAAATAAAAATAAATTCAAAAACGTTTATTGAATATTTTGAAGAAAATTACCTCATATTTTAACTCCATCCAAGAACAATTTTTATTTATTTATAAATATATAAATAACAGTTTTTATTGGCCTTAAGAAGTAGGACCACTTTCGTTGGTATTTATTTTAGTTATAGGGCAATTTTGCTGCTGAAAACCCAAGAATATTTAACCTGCTGTATCTATTTTCTTTTATCATTAATGGTATAGCGGAATATGTTTTGTGTGAACATTAACTTTGAAGATGGTTTTCACGCATTTTGCCTATTTTGCTGCTACACCTGGAGGTCATTCACCTCTGCTGAAAGATTGTACATGTATCCCCTTTCATTTAAATAAACTACAATTTGGTTTTGGGTCTCCTTCATTACTATTGTTTTAATTGCTGTGTGTAAAATGTATAAAATTCGCCTAAAAATGCTTCCGACAACCAAGTTTTACAACTTCACCTTTAGTATACCTGTAAGTTTCTAATTTTTGTAAATTATGACCAAAAAACCACTAAGGAGTGGTGGACACATTTGTTAATTTTTTTTTTAATTTTTTTATAAAAATATATTCTGTACTAAAATATTAGAATATGGTTCACTGCAACAAATTAAGTGAAAACGTTTATTATTATTTTTTTTAATGTTATTTTATTTTAACTTATTAAGTTTTACTTATTGTTTTAATATGTGCGCAGCATCAATTAATGTAATTTCAAAAATTTGTGTAAAATATTTTCTTGTGATGATATTTAGCGGGAAAATAAGGCAATGCTTTTTATTTTATTCCTTGCAATGTGACTGATGGTTTAACTGTATGCTGACAGGGGAATTTTTTTTAATGAACTAAATAAAGAGAAGCATAATTTAAAATTACAACTACAAAAGATGTTTGTGTATTATCAGTGTAAGAACAAATTAATAATATTTTTTTAAATATCTTCAAAAACTGGCACTTCTGCACGTGGCGGGATGAACAAGTTTTTCATAAACACTTTTCTCAGGGAAACAAAAAGAGAGAAAATGTGAATGTATTCAGACTTGTGATAAACTTGGTTGTTTATGTCAACAAATCACCGTTCTCCGTATAAGATAAATATCGATTTTAAACACCTTAACTGGCCAATAGCTTTCCAATCTCCTATCGTTGAAGGGTTCTTCCCTGTCGATCACACGTGCTGTGGTTGATTGACACAATCATCAGTTTCAATAGGAATTCATATTTCCGAAATAAACATTCTTTGACAAGACGAAAATTTGACCTGGGATAAATATTTCAAAGACAAACAGTAGTAAATTAAAATATCTTGAAGGAAAGTTCTGCTTTGAAAAAAAGGTAAATAACAATTTATAATTTTAATAATGAACATTTATATTGCAGATTCTTAAGCATCGTTAGTTCTGTTTATTTTTATTTATAATTATATGTCTATTAATCTGTTTGAAAATATTTGTAATCACTTTTTGTTTTATTTGCACGACGCATTTTTTTCGTTTTTTACTTCTTTCTAAATGTTTATTATTTCTGATAAAAAATGTAAATTTATAATACTTTATTCTTGATACATAAGTGCATATCAAGAAAAGTTTAGTCTCCGTGTAGCATTTTCTTTTTTTTTTAAATGTGTCTGTGATGCTTTTTGTTTTTAATCTACAAGGGGTATCTTCGAGCTTTTCAAATTTGAACAGGAACCAATGTTGAAATTGCTTATATCAAAATGTTCACAGCATGGTAGAAATTAGGGTATATGTTGTATAAATTTTTGGAGACAACAACAACTTTCGGATTGTCCAAGTTAATGTTTAATGATACATATTTTTGGTAGTTGTTATTATTATTATTATTATTATTATTATTATTATTATTATTATTATTATTATTATTATTAGACATAATGACTTACTGTGCTAAAATGTATTAAACAGTTGAAAGATTTTTTCAATTCCTCCGTTTTGTCGAAAACTACCGCCATGAATTTAGTATGCCAGATATTAAGATCTTAAAGATTAAACATTATTTTAACGTAAATCTAATTGTTTGTACATATCTGTCACATGCAATTTTTGACACTAACTTATCTTTATGTAAATATTTTTAATATGTGCTTTATATCTTAATATGTTTGAAAGCACAAGTTAAATTGATAAAACTAATGATATGATAAAAACACAGGATCTACTTTCTAAAAGGCCATGGAAATGATGAACTAATATAATTTCTACTTTAATTTGACTTACTTCAATTTTCTGAAAATTTTGTCAATTTCATGCAGAAAATTGTTTTCTTTATTTCAACACTTTGGTGAAAAAAATTATCAGAGAATTTATCTTTTATAATTTTCTCCTGTCCTGTTTCCTTTCCCTTCTCTGCTGGACAGGTGTTATCTGGGGTGAGTTTTTTTAATGACAAATATAAATTAGTGCGAAAATATTTTTACGCAAAAATAGTGTGTTATTTGTGGATTAAAAATAAGTTTTAATCAAACAAATCCATCTTCAAACTATTAAACCTCACAAAAATAAGTTCCCTAATTTTGAATAAGTGAACAAAACATTATTCCGTTTTGCAGTTTTTAAAATGCCCCCCCCCCCCGGATTTATTTAACGTAAAAAATTGTTATACCGTTTTATCACTTTTCTGATTTTAATATCAAGGTATTTTATAAACGTGATTTGATTTTGATTTTTTTCTCGTTTTTAAAAAGCCGTGATAATTTATTTTTAAAATGTCAATTGTACATTTTTTTCACGATGTTTTGGAATTAAAACAGATCAGAGTTTTGGTTAGAATTTGTATTTTTAATCAGTTGTTCACAAATTTCAAATTGCTGTCAACATATTTGATTGATAACCTTTTGTATATATAATTGATTGTGTTAAACCTAGTCGCACATATCAATGCGATACGCTTTTTATAAAGTACAAAAGACGTATTTGCAGTATATTAACAACCTGCAATTATGATAATTTTGGATACATTTTGTAATATCTTTCCGATTTTCAATTACATTTCCTTAATGATTGTCATTTCATTAATTTAGCAATAATATTATTTTCATTTTTTAATTAATTTAAAGTCGCAATCACAACTCCATCATTTAAATGAGCAAGATGATGTTTGCTATTGAAATGGACCATTTTATTAACTAAATGTTCTTTTAATCACTGTTATAATAACATGACGCGGAAATGGTTTATAAAAGTTTACAACTCTGGTTGACATTGGCGAAAAAAAAGCAAATTGCAATTTTGTCCGTGTATCATGAAAGTGAGTAAATATTTAACAATTTCTTAAATAAACTTTATGCAATGTCGTTAAACATTTGATTTGCATAAAATGTTTAACCGATAACATTTGTTAAATCAGTGAATTGCATGTCTATCTATCGTTATCGGTCTTCAACTGTACCTCTGTTGATTGGAAAGTACTAATTGCAATTAAGGTATTCCGAACGTTACGGTGTTATCAGGCGTTTTCCTATCAAATATAAATATGGTTATAAAGATGTCACACTGATAATGCCAAGAATGGTTGAAATACTTTTATTTTTCGTTTGGAAGTGACTGAAAGAATATCGAAAAAAGTTATAAAAATAGAAGCATTTGCATTAGTCGTTTACTAAAGTCCAACTTACTAATAATTAAACATCGACAACTTCAGTAATGGACTAAGTTCCATAACGAAAGACTCCACAAACAATGTATGATACAACTATTCAAAAATGACAGTAATCCACCAATTATAGCCTAAAAACGTAAAACAGGTTACAATAAATCTGTAAAGAATGATAGGTTCCTGGCTTGAGGCAGACAGATACAGTTTGTGGCGGAGTTAAACATATTTAACAGGCCTTGATTTTTATAAAAGATAAAATTAGTAATAATAATAATAACTTTATTTGCAAAATACACTCATGAGGGTCAAGTAAACACAAACAACATACTGAAAACGTTAAAGAACACAAATAGCTTGATAAAGTACAATATACTTATCAAGTAAATGAACAGGTGGAACTGTTTGTTATACTGGAACATTAATATCATTAAAAAGGCTGTACGTCTTTTATTGCACATGGTAGATTTCTTTGACCTAGATCTGACTCCTGTTTTTTTTTTTTGGGATACGAGTACATCATTTTACAATGTAGGAAAGTATAAGTGCTACTCGCGAGAGGTTACTCCTTGCAACGTGCATAACGCATTTAAAAATTCACTATATTTTTCAACTTGTATTTTACAGTAACTGTAGCGACAAGAATCTTTCTATATAAAAACTGAATTTGCACTTTACTGAGCAGGCATGAATATTAGTGTTCACGTTTGGTTTCAGTGTCCGTATGATTAGCTAAAAATGATTTACCGCCATAAAAGGTAAAACAACGGAAATTGCATCAAATAGAAAAAACAAAAAAATATATTTTATTTAACAGAAGCCCTAATGTTTCTTGACTCTGTAGAGAGTACCGTATGTAATTCTCAAAAGTCTTATTTTTAAATGTGATCCCAGGAGTCTTATCACCGAGTAAAGGCATGATTTCCTTTCTTTGAAAAAGAAAGAAACATTTTTCAAGTTAACTTTTAAAGTTGTTATCGCGTGAAAGACATCTCTACAGATTAATACATTTGTAATACGATTTAGTGGTTTTCAAAGTCATTTACAGCTCGGAATTCTCTAGACTTAGTTCAAACGAAAGCAAAGACCATCTTAACGAAAAGCACAATCAAAATTTCAGAACAACGATTTTGCACATGTCAACCAAACTGAAAACAATTAGATTTTCACAAATAGGTGTTTACATGACACCTATAGAAAAACAGAAGCGGAGCCAATCCTTGCTTAGTCGAAGGTCATTATACATCTCCTATTTCTATGAACTTTCCTTAGACAGACACTTTTTAAAGCACGGATTCTCAGTTCTAGTGTCATTTGAAAGTCAACTATCGAACTGTCCGCAACTCCAATGGTCAGTGTGACTAAACAAATAATAAGTCGTTAAATAATGTAAGTAGATGTTTACGGCTTAATATTTATATGTTATTAACAACGTCTGAAGTATATATATACAAAGTACATTTTAAAAGACTTTTATTTATACATATATATGTTTGTAAATGGAATCAAAGAGAAACGGTTTGAGGGGTCACGCTTTGAAATATACCATAGTGGGGCGCATTTCGTTGTGGTGAATTTTGTATTTATACTTTCAGTTAGGCAGATTTTCATATTTTCATATTTCAGTTTAGCGGAATTTGTTGACAGGTATAACAACTACCATTTTGAAAAAAAGATTTTTTTCGTTGTCAGATCGTTATATATCTTATCACGTATTTTTAAACTTTATCGGCAAAGAGTGCTTTTGGTACCCATGCATAAAACTAGCGTAACTTTCCGAAATGTGTCTTTGACAAGTCTACATGTAGCTATCTGGTCAATGTGATCTTATATATGCGTCTGTGCCAAGTCTAGCAATCTGTTCAATATGATCTCGTATGTGTCTGCGCCAAGTATAGCTATCTAGTCAATTTGATCTAATATTTGTCTGTTCCTAGCCTAGCAATCTGCCAAATATGATCTAAAAATGTCTGTACCAAGTCTAGCAATCTGTTCAATATGATTTCACATTCGTCTGTGCCAAGTCTAGCTATCTTGACAATGTGATCTCGTATGTGTCTGCGCTAAGTATAGCTATCTAGTCAATTTGATCTTATATTTGTCTGTGCCAAGTCTAGCAATCTGTTCAATATGATCTCATATGTGTCTTTACCAAGTCTAGCAATCTGTTCAATATGATATCATATGTGTCTGTACCAAGTCTAGCAATCTTTTCAGTATGATCTCATATTTGTCTGTGCCAAGTTTAGCAATCTGTTCAATATGATCTCATATTTGTCTGTGCCAAGTTTAGCAATCTGTTCAATATGATCTCATATATGTCTGTGCCAAGTCTAGCAATCTGTTCAATGTGATCTTATATATGTCTCCGCTAAGTCTAGCAATCTGTTCAATATGATCTCAAATGTCTGTGCCAAGTTTAGCAATCTTTTCATTATGCTCTCATATCTTGTTGTTTTAAGTTTGTGTAGTTTGGTGTATTTTTTCTGATTTGAAGGGTTGTAGATTAGTGTTTTTCAGTTTGTGCAGTTTGATGTTTTTCTGATTGAAGGTTTGTAGATAAGTGGTATTTAGTTTGTGCAGTTTAATGTTTTTCTGTTTTGAAGGGTTGTTGATTTTTTTTTTTTTTTTTTTTTTTTTTTTTTTTTTTTTTTGTTTATGCGGTTTGGTGTTTTCTCTTTTTGAAAGGTTATAGATTAGAGGTTGGTATTTTTGTTTTTGGGTTCTTCATATATGGTTGATTGGTTGTTGATATATGGTCGGTTTGAAGTTTGTTGATGGTATATGGTTGGTAGTTTTATGGTTTGTTGATTAGTTGTAGATAATTGGTTTGTAGTTTGTTGATGAGTTCTTAATATATGTTTGGTTGTTGATAATATGGTTGATATTTTGTGCATTGTATTGATGGGTTGTAGATTAGTTGATGAATTATTGATGTGTGGTTTGTAGTTTGTGCAGTTTGTTGAGAGTTTTGAAGGATAGTTGATTAGTTGTTGGTAGTTTGTATAGTTTGTTGATTGATTGTTGATATGTGGTTGGTAGTTTGTATAGTTTGTTGATGGATTGTTGATATGTGATTGGTAGTTTGTATAGTTTGTTGATTAGTTGTTGATTATTGGTTGGTAGTTTTTGTAGTTTGTTGATGGATTGTTGATATGTGGTTGGAAGTTTGTATAGATTGTTGATATGTTGTTGATTTTTGGTTGGTAGTTTGTTGAGTATTTGTTAATTAGTGGTTGGTAGTTAGTTCCCTTTGATTGATTGATGTAATGTCCATTAGTTTGTTTCTTATATCCTACAAACTATGACATAATGACCTAAGATCTGAGATGCCCCAGAACCCACACACACCACGACATTTTCATATAGTTTTATACTTTTTGTACTTCATTGTCTTTGCATGTTCAAACAGTTCTGATATGTATAGATTATACAATTTTAGATTACCTGCGTGCCAAATATTGTCGTTATTCATTGTAAAAAAGGAGAAGACTTCATAAGTTTGTATTAGTTCTGTCTTATCTATTTTGCTTTATTTAAAAAATAAAACTAAAATGCATGTTTTTTGTTTCCGCCGAAATGAAAAACGCCGCTTAGTAGGACAATGGATGGTAATGTATGCAGGTATACTTCATAAGTATACTTCACTACTGTGATAAACCCCCGAATATTGAGAAAACTATAGAGAAAAGGCCTTTGTAGCGGTTTATTGGTAAATGGAAGTAGCGCGGCTTGCATGAATGTCAGTGCTAGGGGCCGTCGTATATTGGCTACAAACTCATTTTGAAGATCAAAAGCGACTTTAAAATACTAATTTGAATTTTGAATGATTGTAGTATTATATGATTTAGTTTCTTGTGTGCATAAAACCATATCCCTTTTTCACATAATAAACAATATCCGAAGCAGAGGGTATAGTACTTCCTTCGTCTACGACTACTGGAGGTATAACTGGAAGCTAGGAGACTCTGCTTTCGGAGATTGCATTATAAATACATCGTATTATTGTTTCCTATACCTAATCAGCGTGTTATTTTCTTTTACATTACGATAAAATTAAGGAATAAACTTGTGTTTACTTTAAAGGACAGGGGTCTTTCAGAGGCGGATCCAGACTTTTGGAAAAACGGGACCGACCTTTTTGTAGACCTCTTGATAAATCAATTTTCTCGATTTCTAATGAAGATTAAGACAAAAATTACCTACATTTGTTTATCATTTTTGCGTTTCAAATAGGGGCCAAGCTGGCCCCCTGGATCCACCCCTGTTCCTTTTCACATTATATATGCATCGTATTATTGTTTTCCCATAATCAATCAGTGTGTTATTATTCTTTACATTTACGATTAAAGTAAGGAAGAAAAACTGGTGTTTACTTAAAAGGACAGGGGTCGTTAAGCCACATTTTTGACCCAAGAATTTGGCTAAAAATACACAGTGGCTAATATCTATTACTTGTATTCTGCATTTGTTGTATTGAATTGAAAAATGTCTATAAAAGAAATGTCCTACAGTTTTTTATTTGGTCACATGGCACATTAAATTGCTTTAAGTGTGAAAATACTCATGGAAACCTCAATTTAATACAACTTTTGATAAAGATCGCACAAAAAACATTAGAACCAAGCTTTGCACAATTCAAGATCTATTTAGTACAAATGTTTCGAGATTTTTTATGCCCTCACACCTTTTTTGAATAACATGTCTCCAAATATTCGGTATTTTTACAGAAAATGTTACATTCTTACTGAAACGCGACCCGTTGTTTTGTCGAAATAATGAAAATTATACAAGTTATGAATTAATTATTAGACAGTTAGTAAACATCATTTTCACAAAAGGATAATCGTTGTGTGATAAAATCTAAAATTTGGGCAAAATATGGGGCTTAAAGTACCAACTCCTTTCGTCAATAAGTTGATGATTTATGCAGAATTGTTGTCTTTTTTAGTTCATATTTACCCATATCAGAATTCTCAATATTTGGCATGACAATAATATTTTGTACCAGAAATGACCAAGAAATTTTATATAGTTACACAGGTATGTTTCATGTAGCAATTTCTGGTAAAAGTATTATGAAAAAAATTTAAAAATATATATTCGTCCGGTCGTGTTTGCTATAACAGTTGTTAGGAGCGGGTCCAGGATTTAAAAACAAAGGTTATGGTGGTAATATATATAACAATATCTTTTGGGAAGAGTTGTTTTTTTTTGGTCTTCTTTTTATTGTTTATTTATTTAATAATTTATTTATTTATTTACTTTAGTTTATTATCATTTATTGTTGCTCTTTTGCTTTAACTTGGCGCCCGACTGGTGCCTGGCTTCACCCGTGGTTGTCACAAATATTTCTTTTCGCGAATTAAAAATATACTCATTCAAAAATTAATTATTTGTCTCTCTAAATAGGTCCCTCTTAATGTTTTGGGTCCTTCATTGGTTTTGTAGTCAGTCCTTAGATTTACTAATTATGATTTATTAAAATTAATTTTTAAAATTTAAAATTATATTGAAATGAATTTTTTAATGAAATGTTTTGGTTTCGGTTCATTTTATTTCATTCTACACGAACATTATCTTGAGAAGCGTCTTCCGCCGCAATATGGCTAAAATACTGCCGACGTGGCGTTAAACACCAATCAATCAATCAATCAATCAATCAATCAATCAATCAATGAGAAGCGTCTTACTACCCTCTTATCCATTTGGACCGTGTTTTAAGCATGGTACGTGTGTGCTTGTCCTGGAATTGCTAAGACATCTCTTAAAAATCCAGAAATTGCCGAGGATGACGTTACAAGCTCTTACACAAACACTTCTTATTGTGAACATATACCAACAATTTATTCTTGTATTACATGTCTAGAATATTCATATTTAAAATAAATTTCATATATTAATTTTTAAAAATCGTGTAGAATTAATGTGTTTCACGTCAAAAATATTTTATTTACTCATCTCATTATTATTATTTTATTTTTTTTTATTCCATGAAAAGAAATAATGAAAGAATTTTCTTAAGCTGCATTTTCTTTATAACTGATTTCTCAATCGATACCGGCCTGCTAAATTTATACCACATTTAAATAAGATTACCAGTTGTCTCAATACAACATTTTGCAAGAGCGTATAATTTATTTAGAAGCGTTATTCAATTCCATCTGTCCGGGATCAACGTTTCATCTTTTATATGTCAAAGAATTTTATTTTCAATAGTTCAACTTGGTGACAGAATTGGGGCTTTAAGAAAGTATTATGGGCTAATTGTAGCCATGAAAATTTTTAAAAGATGAACTTCATACACGACTTTTGACCGTTTATTGTGACTTTCAACCGAGTAATGGGGATTAAGATTAAATCTTGAAATATGTTAATGTGTGAATTAGACTTTGTAAATATTGTCATGAAAGGCATCAGCGTGTTTACAAGGCGATGTTGGTGCATTGAAAACCCATAAATAGTACTGTATTTGTGGTATTTAGTGAACTGCAGGACTCCCAACTGCGTCTGTAAGCCATATTATTTGCTGTTTGGAGACAGCACTGATTCGGGAGTTTTAACTGCATACAAATAAAAAAAACTTGATTTTATGAAAATTATGACAGATTTTAACTATTTTTGTTATAGTGTGTGTTAGTTAAAAGCTAATTGTATGTAAACTTTAAATAACAATTTTTATACTATCATACTGTCATTGCTTTTTTTCAGCGGATGAAAGTTACATAGTACAAAAAATTAAAGGGATAAAATAAATCAAAATTTATTTCACTTCTTCCAGCCACTTTATTTAACCCTTAGTTCTGCTGCTCTGTTTAATCCTACATGTTTTGTTTCAATCGTCATTGTATTTAATTTTTTTAATTTTTTTTTTATTTCTTCACATTTCGCAATATGCGTAACCGACGAAACGATTATAAAATTAGCTTCTTTTTGCGCATTTTATTAACAAATGGTATTTATGTGATAGAAGTTCAATGACGAGAGTTGCATCATTATTAGTATGAGACCAGCAGAATCGTAACCGTGTCGGGAGAGTATCGGACACCGAGTTTAGGTTTACGTATCCGCTACTCAGAACACACATCTTGATGGTATTTAGAGAGGAAATCACAGAACCATATTTCCATGTACACAAATAAGATTAAATGAAGGCCTTTTCTAAGTATTCCTGAAGAATATTTTGTAAGTCCTGATTGTCCTTTACAGACTCAACTCGGGTCTTTTTCCTTGCACTCTTGTGAACTGTACTTGTATCTAGCCAAAAGTCACGAAGTTAACAAATATATTAACATAATATATATATTTATAATGTATCAACTCTTACAATTTCACACACGATTACATGTAAAAAGTAAGATTTTAAACATAAACGAACACTTTAACGCCTAGGAACTCGTATTAGAAACACATTTGCATTTGTTTATCCAGTTTTTTTATAATCGGTTAGGAAATATGCAGCAATATACAGATTATAAATGATATGGAGGAATCTAAGATAAATGGTATGGAAATTACATAGCTTTTTTTTTCCAAGAAACTTCAAATCTCTGGGGTTCCACACAAATATTGAAGATTTCACTATAAACTCTCGAGGGTTTCAAAAGGTCTTTGATAATGGTGCAGTCCTACTCCACGTAAGCAGCTCTTAAATAAATGACAAACCATACTGCAAAAATCTTAATAAATATAACACTGAGAATCAAATAATATGAGGCGGCACAAAGTTTATATAATAGCCACGATTGTGGTTGAAAGCAAGTCTTTATTTTCAAAACATTTATTATCCTCGCGTTGGCAAAATATTTATAAAGTAAAAACTAAGTTATTCAAGAATGCAAAAATTCAAAAAGAACAAAATCCAATCTATTCTTCTTTCAGGATAAACTAATACACCAATATTTTTGTTATGTACTTTCAAAGACTATTTTCAAAGATTAAAATTAAGAAGCAAAAAAATTAACAACAACAAAATTTTCGAGAAACTAAAAAACTAAACTATACTATTTAACCCTTCTCCATCGACGATGGTGGTATTTTCCGAAACAGAGTCCGTGAAACATTGACTTATTCGTCTGATTTAAAATTTATAAAGGCTTGGATTTTCTCACACATGTTTAACTTTGAAGTAATAGTGACTTGCAAAAGGACAGTTTACCATGCGGAAAAATACAGATCTTCTTATTCCAAATAATCAACCAATACTCGCTACAGATGGACGTCGAACGAATCATTCCGTACAAATATATAAGAAATTATTACAAACTGATTATGTACATCAAGAACAAATACATCTTTCTTTACAATATTTCGAATTCAAATTGTTTATTGGGGTAAAGCCTAGTTGAATTGCAATGTGTCATTATACAGTGCGTAATCTAAAACACATTGTACACGACACGTAGTTCAATATAGACAATATAGACATCGGATATATAACAATCCGCCAGCAGATATATTAAACAAATCATCAAGTTAAGCATGATTCAAACCATTCAGTTTCAAAATAAATTGGCAAAACAAAAACAAGATATTATATTTGTCGGGAATATTTGCATGATTTGTAATAGCTAATTCCCTTTTGAGCTCTCAAATTGAGTTTCGTATTTCACAGTTTTTGGGTTTGCACGCATGCTAGTAAATATCAGATATAGCGAGTCGTTGAAGCTACAAATTTTCTGTAACCAGCAGTTAATTTCTAATAAGCTGTTATTATTAAGGTCCGTAGACGTTGTAATAATTTGTACCGTTATATTTAAATGTATCCTTAATAATTCATTACTTGTTGTTAATCTATCCAAATCATATCTAACCTAAGATGATGCTAAATCAAATCTCCATCACTACACGTGTGCGATGACAAATAACATGGTCGTCTGCGCTGACGACAATCTCGTTCTTTAATACGTTTAATGCTATGGTCATTTTGACACTCCCCTCAAGTAGTGGCATTAGAAATTAATCTTCCAAGAGCGATAATCGTGCGAACATTAGCACGTGCATCACTGTGTGTTATTGTGTTTGTAAGCTCATGCAAGTTGAAATTATGCTAATAAAATTGACAATGATTTTGTCACGTGTTGTAATTTTGAAAAGTAGATTTGCTAAAATTCATAAGACCAGAAGAAACGGTTGTCAGAACTTTGACAGCTTTTTGAGTGTATGATAGGCACTTCGAATTTGATTAGCCATTAAAGGAGAAACGTCAATATAGTTTGTCACAATTGCTTCTACTTGTGATAATAAGATCGTTTAAAAGTTTTCGAAAGCTTTTTATTGATCAATGACTTTTAAAATTATATCTTTCGGGCTTATTATACTTTTTACAAGATTTTTCTTCGACTCTGTTGTATAGAATTTCTAAGTTTTCACTGAATGTTCGAGTTGGTACTTTTTAAGAGTTAAAATCCAGTTTGTTTTATCGGAAGATTTATGCCCTCAAATCCTTTACGAAAAAGATCCAGACACAAACCCAAACAACAATATTTACGATGCTCTCAATTAATTTTACATATTTCTGTTTTCTTTGATCTAAAGGCTATGGGAAGCATCCCTATTTAGAGCAGTGATTATTCGAATCTCACGGTCCGTGAATATAGCTATGACGACTCAACATATGCGTACCCAACCCTCGGTGTATTTTTGATCGCGGTGCAATCGGGTTGCCAAGGAGTTGATAATCGACGAGAGAAGCTCGCCGAGACTTATACACTTCAGTCTTTACCTTTCACAGTGAATAAACTTTGATATTATTCTCATATTATCGGAAAATCATGAACTGAACTTTGAAAAAATATCCGGCCACACAAGGTGAATTGAAAAGTGTTTTTGATCTCAGCGAATGCAAAAGTGTAGATGTTTGATGCGCAGTGAAGAATACTAGGGGGCGTAACTGTTCTTTGGGTGGTGACCGTTTGAAATTCATAATATTTAATTTGTCTTATGTAACTTGACGCTTCAACTATTTGAAGAAATCTTCCATTTTGTCAGAGAACTAATCAGTCGTGACCTCATTATGCTTCTACATGGATCATTAAGGAAAAAATAGTCTTATGATTTCCCATCTATTCTGTGAATAATAATTTCACACCAATGACGCGGAACACCTCGCAAATATTAGAAATAAAATCCTACGTAATTTTGAGTGCAAGATTCGGTATCTTGTTTACACCCCTAATACAGAAATACCATCAAAGGCAATTAAAAGCTAAGATTTCTTTTAGCGTCTTAGAAACTAAAACACCCCGAGAACCAACACGATGTTTGTTCATATTTTCATTATTTCCTGAAAGTTAAAAGATCAAAGTGTAGAACTAGAACTTAGAATGTATTGCTTTTTGTTTAAAAGATAGAAAATTTTGTCTGACCCTTCGGTTTTCTCTGGAACCTTCGGTTTCTCTCGCTTCTGCTCACAATTTAATTTGAGGGGCTTCAATGCTGTTTTTTTTAATTTGGAGTCCAATCTAGAACAATCTTGCATTTAGATGGAACTTAGGCAGTGTCTGTTTTTTCTTTGTTTTGCGTCAGGTCAAATTTTCAAAACCTACCTGCACGCCCGTCCGCACGAAAAACACAAAATGATAACAGCCTTGATTGCTTACATATAGCATTTATACAGCTTGTATTACCTGCATTTATCTGATGCCGTTATATTATACAGATTATTTTCTGTGTTTGTCTGTGTTTGTTTTTGACATCAAAAGGCTTAAAACCTACCCACACGCTGACGCAAAACAAAGAACAACACAACTTCGGCCTTACTTTGTTGGAAAATTTTCAAACGTGTATCACATATTGTGTAAAGAATGACTGTTGCTAGGTTAAATTGATTCCGAATGTTCAGTCAGTCTAGTAAAGAAGAGACATATAATATAAAAATAGGAGATGTGGCATGATTGTCCATGAGACAGCCACCCACCAAGTGACAGTAGAATTTTAAC
>JAULBM010296288.1:0-15225 GCA_032357055.1 Geukensia granosissima | reverse complement strand
ATCTGTTAACTTATACGTTCCAGGTACTGTAAGTCTGTTACTGCTTTTGTTTTCGCTGATTTTTTCCTTTGAACACTGTTTATCGTACATTTTTGATAATAACAGTAAGATCAGTTTTATTTTACGCATACACGATTTTTTAATCAGGACGAATTACAGCTTTTCACAAATAGTTGTTTTCTACCCTTGTTAAAGGCCTTTAGACACCTTTAGATTTGTAAATTCCTCTGTTTATCTCGTAGTTGGAGTACAGTCTCATCAATATTTACGCCATTTTTTTTCATTTTCAAATATCCTCCAGTCAGTGAACATTTTAAGTAGCCATTTAAAAAACTGGGTGATTTCAAAAAGATGAAGATCACTCTAATAGATCACAGTGATGAATTGGACACATCACTTAGACAGAACAGAGAAACCTATTGGATCAGAGTTAGACTTGTTTCTAAGATTACGACATACGGGATTACTTCAATTTATTTCCTATTGTAAACTATTTATGTGGCAATATTCCTGCTTCGCCTGCCTGCGGGGTTTATGTTTCACAGTTGATTCGATACTTTCGATGAAGTAATTTATGCGACAACAGCAATGCTCTCTTCTGAAAATCATGATAATTGGGGCAGGCACGATAAATAAACCCGTAGGCAGGGGAAGCAGGGATATTCCTACATAAATATGAGAAGTTTACAATAAGTAAGGCTAAAGCAAATAAATTATATGTTTAACGTCAGCCGCGTGTAGCAATTCTCTCTTCAGAAAATCATGATAATTGGGGCAGGCAGGACACCTAAACCTGTAGGCAGGGGAAGCAGGGATATTGCTACATAAATATGAGAAGTTTACAATAAGTAAGGCTACAGCAAATAAATTCTATGTTTAACGTCAACCGCGCGTAGGTTTTGTAAAATTGACAAAAAGTAAAAACAAACACTTTTTCCCTGTGTTGCCATAAATTACCGGAAATCATGTTTTCCAGATCTCACTCACTCTTTTTGTTTTAGGATTTCTTCAGAAATTTCTTATTGACATTAAAGATTTACATGGAAAAATAATTCGAATAAACATATAGAGCTGTCAATTGATAGTGGCTTAACTGATTCAGATATGTACGAAATAAGCTTACTTCACCATAAAAAATGTGTAAGTTTTTATTTTTCTCTCCCTCATAGGTTTTGTCTCTAAGGGGTTGCCGTTAAACTAGAAATAAATTACTGCAGCCTAAATTAAATTCATCCCTAATGTCCTAAATCCTTGAAAAAATTCCCTCTTGGTCAATTTCGAGGAATAAATCTAGGTATGAAGCAGATTTGGTTGGGTTAGTGGTCTTTTAATTTCTAGTTCGCTGGGATATTTTTGGTTGAGATGCTCACTGAACGCAGGATTATTCAATAAAAAAACATCATCGATAAAGCGAACTGGCCAATTATTATTAATCTGGCTAAATTATAGAGACCTGAAAATTATATATTAAATCAGTTATTAACATCACATTTTACTAAACAAAAATAATTTGTTTTCACTTGTGAAACATTTAAAAGCTGAATATTACAATTAATGAATAGAAGCTGACACTTTCATTACCCTAATGAAGCTAATAAGCTTAATACGATTTGCTGCCAATCGTAAAGACTTTGTGACTCTGACATCTGTCAAATAGAAATGAACTCTTACGTAATATATATTTCAGTTGCCACCGACAAAACTATGAAGACCAATAACAACACTGTGCAATGCATTCTGCTACTGCTCAAGAAGTAAAAGAAGAGGATAATTATCACCGCTTGATAGGAATACAACAAACGGCAGTAGAAGTACTAGGAAAATTTATGGAACAACATTTGAAGCGTAATAGTAAAACGCTGAATGACCTATTAAGTGAGAACCAACATGAAATATATCATTTTTTTAATAAAGAGAAGTGTTGCTTGTGTGTTGATAAGCCGGAATCTAAAACTGTACTTGTTAAACAACAGATAATAATAATGTATGATACAAATGCAAACAAAAGAATTAATGGACATAGGTATGAAAAATCAAAATATCTTTGTTGCTGCTTTGCAAAAAATATTTCAACAAAGGATCTTGATTTCACACTACTTAGATTTCTTTTGATAAATTTTTGCCAAGACGAGTTTTGGGAAAGTTTTTTAAAACAACTGAAAGTGGATTTTGAAGGTTTTCTAAATTGTAATAAACATGACATATTTCATTTGTGGAAACTAAATTTTGCATGCAGTTTATGTAAAACAGGTTACAAGCAACCAACTGAAAATTTCGTCAGTAAACAACAGTTTCGCCAGCTATTTGATGTTTTGAAATTATCAGATCAAGATAATTCCATGGCCAACGACCATGAGGACGCTAGTAAATTTAAGGCAATACGGGGTTTGACTTTTGGAAGGCTCAAGAGCACAGACAGAAAATTATTTGATTCACTTACAAATTATTTTTGTCCAACTCGTAAATCGCTCGAAAAAATAACGGAAATTAGAAACAACTGCATTGCACATGTAGCGTCACCTAGATTCAAAGAAAACGTTTTTGAAGACATGTGGCAACAAATGAAAATATCTGTATTAGAAATTGCTGAAGCAACCAATTCTAAACCTGAAACCCAAGGAATAATAGATTCCAAAAAAGTTTCCCCGATAGATTTCAGAATGTGGCAACTTTGGCTTAGTGATCTCGTTCGTGGAATGGAACAGAATCAGGTAAGTAAAGTTAATTCAACAAATTAAGATTGTAAGTTATGTGAGGATATTCAAAACCAAATAAATTACACTTTGATTATTGAGCTTCCTAAGTTTTGGCTCTGATGCCACTGATGAGGTGATACTCCTTGAAATGTACATTTGGCATACCTAAATTCTCTATAGTTATTCAACATTGGACGATTGATAACCTTATATTTTTGAAATCACTGGGTCGATTACTCCGCTGATGGATCATGCTCCGATGGTATTCACCAGCCCAGTTGTCAGACCTGCATTTATTAAAATTCTAAAGCACTGGTAATACGGAGAGACCTCGAAAAGTATTGCACTTAATAGTTGTCCCTGCTGGGACATCGGCTTTGTTTAAATTCGAGGGTTTCTTTTGCTATGATTGGATCTTGGACTCTCTACACTTTGGTTCAAATGCAAGTGATGAGAGATTACTCCTTGACTTGTAGATATAGTATACTTGTACCTATGTTCTCCATATTTATTCAACATTGGTTATTTTGTATTTCGAATACCTTTTACCAGAAAGTAGAGCATTACCGTTAAAAAGTGAACTAAAGTTGACACAAAACAAGCGGCAGGTTTTTTCAAACCAGGAATAGTTTAGGTGTTCAGGAAGTGTAAACACCTTCCCTTTCGCGAATTGCATTTATGTTGAAATCATTTATCCATATATCTCAAGTCATTCTATAAAGTCACATGACTAATTTGAAGGAATGCATTAACGGCAATTTTTTATATAAACATGAGATTATGATCATTCATTTCAGAGGTATCTTCTTTTTGCATGTATTTTTGCTTATAATATTTATTGTAATTCAGCTACTATCTAGTCATATTAGGTGGTTATCGTTAGATGTATATAGTTCGTATATAGTTCGTATACTGGATTTGTTTTTTTTTTATTGTTTCCTTTGTTGAGTTCAAACTAAACTTGTTCAACCAATGTTTCATATGACTGTCAAAAGGAAGGAATTGTGGTCATAGGTTTGTCTTTTTAATAATATTCATAAAAGAGCAGTTATATTTTACCTATAAAAGGAATTCGAAGATACTTAAGGGGCAGACAGAAATCGTTAAGTCGGAAGGCAGACAAGACCATGGCCAACGAAATGAAACCAAAGACAAACATAGAACACACAACACTACACTGGAAACTAAAGCTGGAGTAACACGAATCTTACAAAAACCAGGGTGAGTTCAGGTGCTCCGGAAGGGTAAGCAACTCCTGCTCCACTAGTGACACCCGTCGTGTTACGCATTGTAGTAAAAACCCGGTGATATTTCATTTGGTTTGGGAAGTTCAATTATTAGCTGATTGGTTTATGTTTCTTGTCTAACCCTAAAATAATACCAATAGGTCAGTTTCTACTTACGCCCCATCATGATTAATGATCTTCTGGATATTGTAAAATCTCCTCCGGGTCTACTCGTTCAAACCCCCAGTGGGAAGGGCTGTGCCCATGGCCCATCCATATAGATTTTTCGCGTACAGGTAAGCCAGAAACTTTATTGGCTGTGATGGATAATTGCTCCTATAGATGGATTAATAGCTTTTCCGAATCTATGAGAAATCATGGCCACACTCCCTCTAGCTGCATTTTCAAACATGAGCAGCATATCTGGATCGGAGAGAAGTCCCAGCCGAGTCTTGATATATTTTAACATCGCATCGTAATATAACCCTGAGGATGTGAAATAGTGTGCAGGATTGAGCTTGTGATTTTTGATACATTTATCCCTGTAATACTCGAAAATATCTTCTAGCAAGGCCACATCACTCTCCAAGTAAAGATTGTGATAATCTCTCAAATTTTAGCAACCGAATTCCTTGAAAACTTGTTGTGCATGCTCATAATCTGTGTCAGAAACATGTTCACCGCTGAGTTTGTTGAAAAATTCCTCCTTGGGCGATAGCTGCTTTTCCTCAAGCTTGGTGGAACCATCTATATAATCGTAGAGATATATAGTCCCTTTCTAAGCACCAGTTCCGTGCGATCGCCAAATCACTTCTGCGTTGCCTTGAATTTATCCTTTGGTAGATTCTTCGCATATGTGACAAAGTGTGTTTCTCTCAAAACTCTCCTTATCCACTTCAGTAAATTCGATTTCGATTTTCTTGGCATATCTGTTAGCGATTTCTCCGATTTCCTTTTCCATACACCCCACGAATAATCTCCACAGTGAACGACTGAATCATTGTAGTAATCATGGACATATTTTATACGGTAGCAGAATCCAGATGGTTTGTGCACTGGTCAGATTTCTTGTAAGCTTGGGAGGCTCATCTTTTCAGTATGCATTCGAAATCTGCATAGATCATGAAAGGAACTTTCATCTGGAGTAAATGGTTTCGAAAGCTGATAAAAGTTCCTTCTTCTTGTACCTTGATTTTCACTGCATTCATTTTGCTACAATATTCCATGTGCTCATCCAAAATATATCCTGCCTGGCAAATTGGCACAAACACCTACGGCAGAAGAAGAGCTCGTGGCCATGCTCTGTAATTTGTGAGCTCAAAAAGCGTGAAAGGCTCCCATTCAGGCATTAACGCTGTTTTTTAACGCTTGTCAAAAACAGAGGATCTGTGTGCTGCGCGCTGGTATTCTTAGAAATCCTCGGGGGATATAGTTGCAGATCCTCATCTTCATCATATCATCTATCTTTCCACCACCATACCAAAAAACCGTTAATATTTAAGTCGGAATTTCGCCGCTCTTATATGTCGATTGCTTTCAATGTTACTGGGAATTCAATCCCATCAAAGTTTTTATAGCGCATATTTGTTTCTATCCTTCATCTTTAATTGGAACACGGTGCCTTTGCATTTTCAGTTTGGGGTTGCAGGATTTACCCTTGAAAATGAAAGTGGTGTAGAATAGGCCTTTTTAGACTACTTTTTCGCTATTACTTTGCTAAAAATAACATCAGGCAATTGTAGGAGTTGTTACAGGATGTCTATGTTCTGTTTTCTGTTAAATATATCACGAAAGTTTCAATATTGGCAAACTTTTGTTGACTGAAGAAATTTTCATGATATACTTAACAGAATGCATGAAGTAATTAACCACAAAGAAGAATAAACAAAAGACTTGTGTACAATGCACTGAATGTAAGAAGACTACAATTGATGGAAACATAAACTACTGATAATGTCATGGTAACCCAGAGTATGTCCATATTTATATAGAGCCCCAAACTACAACTATAACTATTAGATTAAGGCACTGGATTAATGAATTAGGTTTTCTTTTGATATCTTATCATTTTAAATAGTATGAAAGAATTTTTATTTATGATCGTTATTTATTAACATAAAATCTATGTGGCTAAATACCTATATATGGTGTAAATGGTCTTTTTCAGACTTTAATACAAAATATTTAAAATTTAACATACACTAGGAATACATATCTTACAGTTAATAGATTAATATATTTTATCTTTTATGACAATCAATTATATTTTAAATATATTTTAAAATGTTTATATAGTAACAGAGACATTTAATGCATGTACGTATTATATGTCTCTGATAGTAATATCTTTCAATACATAATAAAGAGCTTCAATAAAATACAACAACATTAATACCGAAAAAACTGTAAATAGTGTACTAAAACAACCAAATTATATTAAGCCAAAACAAGTCAACGTAGTATTACTACTTTTTTTATTTTCAATGCAGACATTTAACCCATTTGTGTTCCTACAAAAGGAACCAGTTGAGTTGCGGCGAAATGTGTTAAATTACTTTGAGTTATACCCCCTTACAAGTCTTCACTTCCGATGAGCAAGTGCGCGCTTAGCAACCAATCATATTGCAGTATTTCTGAGTACTTGAAGCATGGCATTAACAGACTAAGTAAACTGTGAATTTTGCACCTGTTTGAATGATGTTTGTCAATACTTTGTTTCGGACACCTTACTTTCCGTTTTAAACGGTAAGAAATGTCAGTTGATTAATGTGAATTACACGTACAGTTTGAGATTGAAACAACTAAAATGACACAAAATTATATATAAATCATACATGTAGGTGACAGGCCTTTTGCATTTAATCCACGAGAAATGTTACATATATTAATAATTATTGTGCAGAATGTTTAAAATGACACATTTTTTATTACATAATAATAATCATAATAATATTTTTTAATTACCAAATCATAGGGCATTGACAGGCATATTACAATCTTATATGACATGAATCTTTCATACAACATATACAGCAAACATGTTATACAACAAACATCCTATCATACTTACACAATAATACATACACATGTATACTGTTTATAAAGTGAAGGCAGCATGGTAAATAAAAAAAATTTATTTGTCAGTCATGAAGCCCGCATTGAGGAGAGCAATATTACAATTATAATAAAAGTATACAAATGATTGCATTTGATTACATCTAAATAACAAAAAAACATTTTAATGAATATCATTATAATAACATAAAAACAACTTTGTCTTCAGTCAGAGATACACATGTAAGCAGCTTCACCAATTAAGTTATCAAATAATGGACTTATCAAAGTTTCGTGTAATAATATTTTTTTCAAATAGTCTTAATTCTTGGAAATGACTATGGATATCTCAATTTATCTTTTTATTCTGCATTCTGAATTTTTTACCACTTTAATTCAAATTAATCAAAAGGCATTTGGTTTTTACCCGCATTATCATGCTCAATTTTGAAATTAAAAAAAAAATTCCAACTCATAAATTTTCAAATTAAAAAATTCATAAAAATTCTACTTTTGAAAAACAAACACTCAGATTTTTAATTATGCAAAGACAGATAATTTATGACTACATTAACACGTTTTGTTGTGATTAAATATCTCAGTCAGGGAAAAAGTAGCACAAAAAGTTAGACAGGGGCCATATCATATTTTGAAGAATTAACTGGTCATTTAACATTTAACAAGTTTAGTGTAGAATACTCCTGAGAGAGATCAAAAGTACTTAAGTATATTATAATGTCTCTGCCTGAGTTACATGCAACTACACATAATGTGTGAGAAATAAGTCAAAATATGAAAAAACAAGACTTTAATATTTTGATTTTTTACTTTCAATTTGAAATGTATTATTAATGGTATAAATGTTTGCTGTCCTTACGCTAAAAAAAATATGTGTGTAAACTGTCACCCAACCGACCCTATTTTTGGCCCAGGACTCTAATATTTTTTAAGGCAATAATTTATCATTCTGGAAACTTTTGATTTATTCTGTGAAGCAGGCTAAATTTAATGAGGAAATTTTCTTTCAAATAAGTTACAAGGTTGATGCAAGTCTCTATCTAGATAGAATAGGCTATTTAAAACAGTCAGATACAAATACATGTAATAAGCCCAATTGCACTAAAAAACAAAAACAAAACTTATGACCTAACAACCTATTTTTTTCAGCGTGTTACAGTAAACACACATCATTTTTTTTGGGCCTTAGTATAGCACATTTTGTTTGTATGTGTTATATATAAGGCTGTGTCTCAGACTGTTTTTTTTT
The DNA here is from genome assembly GCA_032357055.1 of Geukensia granosissima. Lineage (NCBI taxonomy): Eukaryota > Metazoa > Mollusca > Bivalvia > Mytilida > Mytilidae > Geukensia > Geukensia granosissima. Next base: position 6,982 of record JAULBM010296288.1, on the reverse strand, counting down.
AATTTGTTTTGTGTTAAGTCAAATTTTCAAAACCTACTTGCCCTTCCACATGTGTATATGAAAAACACAAACATATTTTATCAGTATTTGTACTTTGTTGAAAATACAAATATCTAGATAGTGTTTTTGAGACTGTATATCATATTATAATGCTAAAATTAAGAAGTTTTTCAGCCAATGAAGCAGTAAAGATAATAATCAAATGAAAGAATTTGGAATTGCCAGAAAGGCATGATCCACATCTTACATCATTTAAACAAATATTTAAAGGTCAAATTCAACTGCATGTAAAGCCCTTTTCTGGTTTTACCTTCATCAGACACACTAGACACCAAAAATAGGATGAAACGTTAAACTTTATAAATTTCTTGTTACATTCATGGACCAAATGAAATATACATTTCCTGACGTATTAAACTCTCATAAGCCAAAAATATAGAAAACAATCAGGTAATTTTACAAATTACAATGTTAGGAAGATTTAAACTATCATTCCAACATGTATTCCAGTAACAGAATATAAATAAGAGCATACAACTTAAGCACCAGGAAGCTTTTTTTTTTGGTCCTCTCCACCAAAATTTTATCTGGCATTCCCACTTGCCAACCATGGTGGCCATAATTATCATAAAAAGATAAAATAATTATTAAAAAATCTGTTCCCCTGAAAATGCTGACCCAATTAGAACCAAACTTTTGTGATGTTGGTACCTCATAATTTTATTTTGCATTCCTGCTGACCATCTAAGATGGCAATCACAACTGTAGTTATTTTTTACATTAAATACTATGGGAAATTCACTTTAAAATTTTCTTTGAAACTGCTGATCCAATTGAAACCTTTGGTGGATGATCCTTAAATGGTCCTCTCCCATAATTATATCTAGAACCCCCACCCACCAACAATGATGACAAGAACAGCTGAAGAGTTTAACAATTGGGACACAAAGTAATGCATTTAAATATCTTCTTTTGTGAAACTGCTGAACCAGTTAGAACCAGTCTTTGGTGCAATGGTCCGTAAATTGTCCCCTGTAATTATATTGGGCATCTCCACAGACCAACCAAGATTGCTGCTGCAGCAATCTTATTTGAACATTGAACCCTTTGACAAATTCACTTAAAATATTCATGTTTAAAAGTGCTTATCCAATTAAAACCAAACTTAAGTGAAATGGTCCTTTACCAAAATTGTACATTGTATTATGATTGATTCACTGATGCTAAGTTTCCTGAGGTCCAGAGGCAAATTTTTCATCCATAATCAGGATGAGAGCATATCAGTGAGTGATGATGAATGAACCCTACTCTGTACTAGACTGACACACTGAGCAGGTTTTTAAATGTGCTAGCTGGCGAACAGCCTGCAGGAAGACATGCCACTTTGACCAGATACATTATTATGACTCTGGGCTGACCAGTCTTTAATATTCTTACTCCTAAAAGTGCTGCATGTTCAGAAGAGAAGCAGAAAATACCAGTTTTAATGTCTTTGGTTTGACCTGGTGAGGGATTAAACACATTACCATCCACATTCAAGGCTAGCATGCTAACCATTGAAATGCCAAGGTGTTGAATTTATACTTAAGAAAGCATTGGATTTTATTTGGAAGTCCTATCAGTGAGACCTTTTACATACTGATCATATTTGTATTATATTAAAAAATTCCAGTTAATCCATTTTCTTTCAAAATCAGATTTGTCAGGGATTACTATGGGTTACATGTATACTGAAGATCTATTCAGTAATTCTTGTGGAACTTCAGTGCATTATAAAAGTAAGGTTTAAAATCAATTGGGAAAGTTTTGATTGAAAAGCAGTTGATTATACTTATTTACTGTATAATATTTATTTTAAGCTTTGTTTGAATTTCTACTTAGGTTGTGTATAAATGTATCTTTTGAAATATTTCTGACAAAGGAAAAAGGAACATATTTAAATCTTTTTGTCAAAACTTCTTTTCTGACAAAAGTTGAAACTACTTATTATGGTATGTGAGTAAGAAAAGTGGTTAAAACATCAAACAATTTTACAATAATTATGAATTTGTAATTTGTGTTTATTGTGACCACTGCTATTAAACTTTTATTAATTGTCAATCTGTTTCTATTATAAATTATGGTTTGTAAAATTCAAACTGTACTGGGCTACCCAATCTTAACAATTCTGCTGTCAAACTAAATTAGATTACACCTTTGCTTATATTTTTTAGGAATCAATTTTTATGACTGAAAACCAATCATAAATTTTCAGATTAATATGATTTTTGTCTCGCCTGTGACTTATAGTCACAGAAGTGAAACAGTTATTACCGGTACTCTCTGGTGTCAGAATTCTAAAACTGTTTGAAAAATTTATATCAAAATTTGGTATGTAGATAGTTCAGGATAGGAACCTGCCAGCCAATGAGGCCATGCAAGTACAATTGGTTTGATTATTTGATTAATTTGATTATTGATCTTTGACTTAGTTTTAAGATCAGCTTTTTGTATGCATCAGTTCTCTTTGTAAGTCAGAAATTCAGTTTGAAGACAAGTCATTTCTTTGACAAAATTATTTCATTCAAAAGAAAATGACTTTGATGAAATTAGATATTTGGCTACATTGGGTACTTAGCCAGTATTGAAATCATTTTACTGCTCCAAAAAAACTTTGAAATGACCTTAAATAATTGTTACCAAATTCCAAAACCAACATTAAAGTGTAAAATCATAGATGTATACTGTATGTCCTCTGAAATGTCACCTTGAAATTGATGGAAAAGAACCCATGTTAAGTTAAAAGGAGATTTAAAGACATAATTCATTGTAGATCTTCAACATATTTCTGTATTATAAATGTCATCTTCTTCTCTGCAGATAAAGTGACCTATTTATTTATTAATAACTTTATTTTATTTTATTTTTCAAATGTGAAATATTTTATTATTACCCTTTACCATTTATGGCAAAAGCACAGATAATTGGTTACACTCATAGACAAAGTAAAAATTATTTCCCTTTTTCCCATTTATGGAAACTTGATACAAGGGAGATAATTCAACAAAATATTATCCTTAATTTTATTGTTATCTTTCAGAACTTAGGACAGAATCTGGTGACGAAGCAAACCAGACATCATGGCTGACGAGTTTGAAGCAAATGGTTGGGCAGCTATCCACAATGCTGCCCACAGAGGCTTTCTTAAATCCATAGACTTCTTCCTTAGTGAAGATCATGCCTTTATTGAACTTGAAACAAGAGATGATTTGCACATGACACCATTTTTATGTGCAATAGATGGGAACAAGATTGATGCTGTTGAACATCTGATAAAAGCTGGGGCAAAAGTTGACATAATGAATGCTCATAACCATGGTGCAGTAGAGTTGTGTGCCCTAAAACAGTATATTGAAATGCTGGAGTATTTGATTAAACTTAATAATCCACAAATACCAGTGTGGAAAAATCTTATAAAATTCCTGAGCTCTGAAAGTGAGGAAGAAGCAGAGGCAGCAGGAAAATGTCTGGAGATCTTGACCCTTGGAAGTAAAGAGAATGGCATCAATCCTAAATGGGAGCCATTCTATAACCATGGTGGTGTAACTACTATCGTCAAAGTTGCCAAAAGTTCCATCAGTGATGATGCCAAGATTCCTGCCTTCAAGACTTTGTTGAATATCATTGAAAGAGATGAAGTCATGGAACAAGTGTCAAGCTCTGGTGGAATTCAGACTTTTATAAAGTTATTGAAATCAAATAATCATTATGTTATTCAATTATCTGCTGAAATTCTTCGAGAATTAGCACCTTTATCAACATATGCTGAAGTTATTGCTCAGAATAATGCAATACCAAATTTAGTTAAAGTTCTACAGACAATACATAACCCGGAAGTTCTGATCCCTGTTACAGATTGTTTGGGAAATTTATCAGAAGCCGATCCAAAATACCAGACACAAGTTGGCAATGCACAAGGCTGTATACCACAAATTGTTTCTCTTTTGGAAGACAATAGAGAAAGGGAATTACTGCATGCTTTAGCCAGGGCTGTTGGAAAAATTGCAAACAATGATAACAACAATCAGAATATGTTCGTAAGTCTTGGAGTGACCGTTCATATTGTAACATTAACTCGATTAAAGAATAAAGACATTCAAACAACGGCAGTGGAAGCCATTCACAAACTTGCAAACAATAACCCAGAAACTCAAAAAACCATTGTGGGTGAAAAAATTCCAGAATTGTTGCTTAAACTCTTGAAAGACAGTAGAGCTGAACAGGTTCAGGAAAAAACTGCTCTAGCTTTGTGGGCATTAGCTGGACATGAGTTTGATGTTAAGCGTTATATTGCTGAAAAAATAGGAGTGAATTTATTAGTTCAGTTTTGTAACACTTTATCTGATAATTTACATTACATGGGATCTGAGTGTCTCGGAATTCTTGCTCAGGGACCACTTAATTTTCAGTCAGAAATTTGTGCATCAAATGGCATTACGCCTTTAAGGAAACATTTAGGATCAGACAAGGAGTATATTGTTCTTAGTGTAATCCGGACTATACGCCACCTATGTCTTGGTGTAGGTTATGTGCCACACAAGAAGAATCAAAATATGATTTTACAGTTAACAGGAATCAAATCTTTAGTGGGTTTAATGATCCATTCCAGGGATGAAACCATACAAATTGAATCTGCATTGACATTAGCAGCTGTCTCTTTAGGTTAGTATTGTACACTATAAAATTTAGTGATACTTAAAAAACAACCATTGGAAAATTTATGGGAATTTATAGGTGTATATTTAAAACTTTACTTCATCCTTGCCAGTTTTTTTCATTTTTCTTTTGTCTCCTCATGAAATCATATGTAAGTCAATAGATCAGGTCCATCTTCTTATTTTATGTAGAGTTTCACATTTTGTATTTCGGGGACCTTTTACAGCTAACGTTATGGACTCTGTAATTGGACCTGTAGAAGTTTAGATTTGACTGTTATTTGGTGGATGGCTGTCTCATGGACATTCATGCCACATCTCCTATTTTTATATAAGTCTGTAAGTTTTTATCCATGATATAGGAAAAGAGAAGTTATTATAAGGCTTGAGTTAATGAAAAGAAAGACTTTACCATCTGATTTGTTAAAAAAAAAAGGTTCGGACATTTATGATAAATTGGTCAAATGATTACAAAGGAGAATTATTTACCTTTCTAGTGAAATTGGCACATGAGTAAAAAACTGAAAACCAGTTTTTTCTTTTCTCAAACGGACCCAAAAACAGTATACAATAAAGAGATAAAGAATTCATCATATGTCATGAATGTGAACCGCAAGTGACAGAATTTACTTACTTATTTTGTGAACGAGATTATTAGTCTGAGCTGTTGTTGTTTCGTTTATATTTGATCTTTTTGTTTGTTCCGAGTTTTTTTTTTTGTCTGATTTTATCGAATTTCTGGTCAGTTAAATAGTTGTCCTAATGGCCACAAAGCAGATCAAGTGACAAATTTAGGTTGGTATGGAAAATCACACAAAATTATGTGTGATTGCTTAAGTAAAATCAAAAGGAACCATTTTCATTTCATATTGAATTTATATTCATAGAAGAAGACAAAGGATGACAAAACAGGTAAAAATTGTCATGTGATTTACATGTACAAGCAGTTGATTGATTGGGTATGGTGGCAAATCCTGCACGGTTAAAGCATCATAAATGCTAGCATGGTTAGCAATACATATTTCAAAACTTTGATTTGTATTCAAACTATTGGTACTGGAGAATTTCAGTGGCATATATATGAGGTAGCATATCATAATAGTGGATTTCACATTTTGTAAAACACAAAGTTGTTTCTTTCCATGATACACCTACATGTAACATTTTGTTTTGAAAATCTTTGTGAGACTGTTTTAAACTACATTATTGTAGTATGTTTCACTGAACTGAGTCTCTCATGATTTGGCTATTATTTTTCAAAACAATAACAAAATCTATAAATTAAATTTAGAATGAGATTTAACTATCTTGATCAACAATAGAATTTGGTGTTCCGAAGACGTCTAAATTCTTGCATTTCTGGTATCCCTAAGCTATTTTTTCTGTCATAACGCATAGATATGTCAATGGTAATAAAATCTATCAAATGTTTTCTAAAATTCACAAATCCTGCTAGAAAAAATTGTTGTAATGGAAAACCAAATATGTATAAAAATTTAGAAATATGCAAAAGTTACCAGAACTTTTTCTCTGTTTCATTTTATTAGAATAATGAAGATTTCTCTAAGGGATTTATCTAAATTTAAGAAAAAGTGAGAGACTCAGCTCAGTGAAACATACTTAAGCTGGTTTATATATATAAAGATAAACAACATACACAGTTCACAGTCACAAAAAAACTTTAGAAATTTTGTAAAAATAACATTTTCAGAGAATAACAATTTATATCCAATTTAAATGAAACTTTGGGATCTTGTTACATATCAAGCAAGTGAAAACAATATTGAGGGTTTTTTATAAATCAAGGTCTTAGTGGTCACTAAAAATTTGTTAAATTGAGGTTCCAAAAGTTAACATGAGATATTCGGGTGAAACTTTAGCATAGTGTTACACATTAATTCAGTGAGCGGTACATCTCTGATCTGTAACCCTATTGATTTGAGGGAAAATCTGTCCAAGGTCAAGGTAACAGAGACCTAAAAACAATGAAAATTTGTGTGAACAATAATATCAGGACAATAACTTCTGAAGTTAACATTCAATTTAAACAAAACTCTGGGATATTGTAGCATATAATGTATTAAGTTAGTAAGAACCCTAATAATTTTTTGAAAAATCAGTCTAAGGTTAAGGTCATAATGTGAAAAACTTACAAAATTTAGTAAAATGACCTTTCCAGACTTAAGGACTCACTATACCGTTTACCTTGAATGGCCCCTGGACACAATAGTTCCTTCAAAACATAAGAAATGCTCTGGCAGGGTGTTATGTATTTAAAAGATAGTTAT
>JAULBM010296277.1:0-15225 GCA_032357055.1 Geukensia granosissima | reverse complement strand
GTGAAAAAGAAAATCCGAAACAGCTTGTAAATATTTTATTTAAATTATTGTTCATCGGTACCCCCCTATGGAATTAAGATAGGGACCGATTTAGTACTTTGAATTCATAAACATACCAAAGATTGTCAAAAGTTATGTCCCTTTACATAGGTCTACTCCCTAGAAATTAAAACAGTTTTCGTCAATTGGATGTTTTCATATTTGGACATATTTGTATATAATATGTAAAAAAAAATCAGTCTATTCATGCTAGAAAAGGTCCAGTGGAATTATTTCTATAACTGAATTACAATTTACAAAGATATATCACAGAAACAAGATGACTTTTTGTGTGTTTTTTTCTTCATTATGTTAAATTAGAAAATAAAAAATCTTTACGATTTCACCTGAATGATTTTTTGTTGTGGCAGACATTTTTCAAATGTAACATTTCTCTAAATTGCAGAAATAACTTAGAAACCAATAATAAGTTTGCACGTTGTACCAAATAGGAAAAAAAGAAACACGAGATTTTTTCCCCTTGTTTGGCTCTTTTGTAATTTTAATTTTGGACAATTTAAAAAGTTGACAATTGGAATGTATAATATCAAAGGATGTTATATTAATTAGGAGGAGTTACAGTAACAATAATATGAATACCAATAATATTGAACTTAATCTGCAGACATATTGGGGTAGAAATAATTGGAAACCGATACAGAAATAATAAAATAAAAAATGAAATAACAACCAAATAAATTCGAAAAATATAATCCAAATCTGTCCTAGAGCAGATAACCAAGAAAACCTTGCGCTTTTATTGAAATTTATTATTTAGCCACAGAAATCAGCTATTAATTTCAATACAGACATTCATCCATTTGGATTTAAGCATTACAACAAGAAAAATACCAATGAAACAATGAATATTAAACATATACGAATGAATTATGACTCCATTTATCCTCCTGTCCTCGGTTCAGACGCAACAGTCCTAATTTGCATGGGTGTTGATCACAGGTGCAGGACGAGTAATAAAAAAAAACTAAATACACTTCATTCACTTTAGTATATTTAGTGTATTTTTATTACGAGTCTTGCACCTGTGGTGTTGATGGGTTAAGAATTTTCTAGTCTTTCTTTATTGTTTAATTCTATAAAATTTGGATAAAAATTTATCATTGATTGGTAAAGTATATTTCTGACGGAATTATTAATATAACAAAACAAAAAGAAGTGGATTTCATCATCCAATTCATTACTTGTCGTCCTTTTTTTAAATGTTTATGCTCGCTTATTAAAAAATAGCATCGCCAGTGTAAAGTGGCATGCATGTCAGCACCAAATTGTGGACTACTGGGCTAGTAAAATGGGGACCACAAACAGCGGCCTGTACCCAGAGGTGAAAATAAAAAATGTCAATACGTTAAATGAATTTGAATATCTAATAAAAATACATACGACAACGGAGGACGACAATGAGAGACAATAGACAATCTTCAAAATGTATATGGCTGTTCAGCAATTTTACTGTTACCAATAAAATTTCATTTGATTTACTAGACATTACAAGATTATATATATATATATTATTATATTATAGATAAGTGCAGCGTATTGGTAGGAATGAAGTAATGCACGTTGGTTTCTCTTCTTTTTTTTAAAGTATATTGTTGAAATACATGATGGAATATATAATGGCCCATTTTATTCTTGTTGCTCTACACTATAGTGCATAACCTTTTTCGAGAATAATACCGAAATCTGTAAATAGGCGGCATATAATCATATTTTTCATAGAGCAGGACATTTCTTTAAGGTATTTTAGGATATGATGTCCACATTTACGACGAAATGACTTAATCACGGTGATTACAACATCATTTAATCTCCAAACGGTGATATTAAAAGATAACTTAAAATTTGCATAGTAATGTATCTAGGAGAGAGCTTTTAAAATTTTTGTAAACTTCGAAGTTTCTCACAAAGTTACGTGGATGTTAAGGGAAGGTAAATTATGTAATTAAGTAGGTGGACCGTTTGTTTATATTTGAGGACCGACAACACTTCCATCAATTAGTCAGTTCGTCGTTCAAGCTGTGATATCCTTTAATCTACAAGAAAAATAGCATAATGTATACTCTTTTGATTTTTGCTTTTATTTTGACTGTTGTCCCAACCTTTGCCAGTAACATATGTGATGGATCTAAAAATGTAGAATGGAGAAGAGATCCAACGGACTGTAGTTCATTTTATTTGTGTTTTGGAACATTAGAACATAAATATAGCTGTAAAACAGATCAGGTGTACGATGAGAAATCACAGTCTTGTGTACCGAAAGGTTCCCCACAAGATAACTGTAAGTAAACATTTATTTTTATTTTAAAGCGAACATTATCAAAATACTATATACTTAAGTGTTGAAAATAGCAGTTTTTCCAATGAAATTTTCAACATACTTCATTTTTGTCTAAAATTTTCTTTTTCGCTCTGATGTTTTATTACTTATAACGATGATATTTGACTACTTTTATTTGCTTGTAAAATAGTGTAAATATAAAACAATATAAGATTATTGGCATATTTCACAAGCTTATTTTGAAATATCCTAGAATTGTTCTTGAAACTACAGGTGCTCAACCATAACCGAAGAAAAGAAGGATTTAAATGGTCGACTTGATTGTTGTTTTTCAAATTTCACGAATAGCTGTTCAGGATTATTGTTGCGATAATTCATGTCACAGAAAATAACGCAATATGGTTTGTCCATTTAACTCTCTCCAGAGACGCTCAGTAGTTTTTTTTTTTTTTTTTTTTTTTTTTTTTTAAGTTATCATGTTTCTTTGACTAAAATAAATCAACTAATGGATTGTTTCTGATGATTTTGGTGCCAAAACCTATATTAACCGCCTGATGGCAGTAATTACTTCTGCTAGTCAACATAATTAATTGTTGTTATAAAAAGTCATAACTCAGTTTGGGATCAACATACTTCTGAATATACTATCGATTGCATTTTGTAGATAATGATATTTTTGTTAATCTGTCAAATACATAGTCCATAAATTGCAAGAACTTTTAACACGAGAATTCATTTAATTTGAAACAATAAACACTGAATATTTTTATTATTGAACAAATGCTAATTTTTACATACTTTAAGCGCTGAAATTGGGCACATCACCGTTGATAACCCTGGTATTTGATTCTCCCATTGCAAATGGGTAAATTCTGAATTAAATAACGATTCTCTGTACAAAGAACAAGAATATATAGAAAATATTTGTTTACTTATTTTAAAAAATAATTCTGTAAATTTACTATTTGCATTTTGTCGTATGAAATTTTTAAATGTATTTCCTTTTGCTACTTTCGCAGCAACTGACATCAATAGTATCTTTCATTAAAATTTTAGGTTCCAAAAAGTCTGATAAGCCAACATACGCAATAGAGAATGAAAAATGTACCTCCGTTTTCCTGCCTGATGGTGAAAATTGTGCAAAATACTTCGATTGTACGCTGAATAGTATTCAAGAATGTCCCTATCCACTTTTGTTTGATGAAGACATAAAACGATGTGTTCCTCCAGAGAAAGCAAACTGTGGATCAAGAACTGCTGTAAAAGATCCATGTAAGTAATAATCGTAAGTTTTGTGTCATTTTCTCGACACACACAACCCTTGGTTTTACTTGCAGTTATAAGGCTGTAAAAATTCAACCTTTTCTACCACGTGCGCAACTTTGATAATGACATCAGAGGGGAATATGATCAGTGGACAGAGACCTGAGAGGGGGATGCGGTATTTTGTTCAAGTCTGGGGGTACTTTTTTGATCAATTCAATCAGGTAACACAATAGTATCTCTAATGTCGATATATTGGGTTAATATAAAAATATGAGAGTGACTGCCATTTATCCTAGAAAACTGACTTTGAACAAAGCTAATGAGGACAGCAGCATTTTAAAATTAAGTTTTTTTATATTTAAAGGGTTCTGTCCACACAACAAAATAAAACTAAAATCTACGACAAAAGCATGATTTCTCATATCCTGTTGGATTTTTTCTCTTCCTTGATCAGGATGTTCTTTTGGCACCTTTTTAATTTTTCCTTTTGTTTGTTTTACCCATGTATGCTGCGATGTTTAAGATTCTAATGAACGTTATCTTTGTATTACCGTAATTTTAAAATTGCCCGAATAGTCTTGTCCATAAGGGTTTTCTTTATAACAGTATTTTTATATCTTTTGATATTGTGTTATTTTGGAATCAAACAATTTACATTAGAACTAAATTTTTTTTTATTTTTATAAAATTAATATCTTGTCCAACATGCTGTCGATAATTGTTATTTAGACATTTACCTTAAACTCCTTTTTGACGTCGCGTTCGTCTGACAAAACATAAGCAAATACGCAATCGTAACTATTCGACCATTCTCGCTCACTCCAATATTTCGATAGCATAGCGGAAATAGCCGAGTAGTTACGATTGGCAAATACTCTGACAAAAAAATAACAAAACAAAGAACAAAGTACAAAATGGAATAGACGTTACATACAAACATTTGGAAAACTAAACAAGATTAGGAAACTTAAAGCATATAGAACCTCACAGATACAACGAAATATTTTCTGTTGTAGGTGACTATGAAGAATTTAACTGCAGATCATCTATGGGATGTGTTCCGTGTCATGTTCGATTCCCCAGCTGTAAAGGATTACCAGACGGTCTGAATCCATGGGTGGGGAGGGAGGAGTCGCCATATTTTGCCGTATGCAGCAACGAGAGAGTCGTATACCATGATATGTGTGATTTCGAAAATAAGAAAGAGATCTTTAACCGCCAGAAACTTGCATGCGAATCTATGTACAAATAAAATATTTATTTTCAAGATGTATTTTATTTTAATTGTTTTTTTAATTCTCAGTATTTACCCAAGAGTAAATTTATCGGCTTTGCAGATTGTACTATCATTTATTGTACGTCTTTCCCTTGCGTTCATTTCTGGAAAAATGCTGGTTCAATATTATCATAAAATGTCACTGTCCGAGGTCAGGGACAGGGTTAAGCGCTCACAAGCATGTTTAACCCCGCCATATACTTTACATGCATGTTCAAAGCCAGGAACCTGTAGCACAGTGTTTTTGTGTTTTACTGTTATTCGTTTTATATTGTTAGTTAAATTGGTAGATGAATGGCCTCATGTTCAATTTTTTTGGTGCCTTTTCAGTTTGGCTTACGGCGCGGCCATTGCTGAAGGCCTTAATGTAATCTCATATGTTAGGTTGTGTGTAATAAAAACATTCTGGATAGCGGTTTCATAGACAATCAAACCCCATCACACACTTCTATATGCAAATGAGAAAAGTAACATCCGACATAGACAAAACATAAACGGTCAACATATTTTACAAAAGGCTATAGCTAGATCTAAATGGCACCCACGCAAAATATAATCTGCTCTCCGAGTTTATATTTCATAAACTCTTTGCTGAAGTCTTCTTATACTGTATTGAAAAAATGTTGATCATGTAAATGATATTGCTCTTCCAACTCCTTAATTATATCATGACGCGTTTCTTGTTTTCTTTTTTTTTGTTCAAAAGGTTTGTTCTGATGTTTTGAGAGATAAATGTCAGAATCCACAAAATTGTATCAAATTATACCTTAAACCAAAGAATACGAATGCGCTGTTACATGCCTAAAATGAAAAAAGTATCCCTTTTGGGCCCCTTGTTAGGAGCCTTAGAATAAAAGATTTACTCAGAGAATTAATACCATATCTTCATGCAATATGCAACCATTTCATAACGAAATTATGCAAAACAATTTACTCAAATCTGTAGAAAGAGTGACAAGAACAGACGAAAGCTCTATCAGAGGCAATGACAATATTCTCAAACATCCATTCAAAAGTGCGGGGATAGAGAATACAGTAATGTACATCACTCCAGTACCAAACAGTCTACACCAAACATTAAAACACACCCCGTTATACAAATTTAGTCTATACTCACATATGACAAAGTATCTTTCAGTATGAATTGAAGTTCCGAACACCTTTTTTACATGAAGACAGTACATAAAATCATATCAATCAAGATAAAAATCCAAAGCCCAAGATCATAAATCAGTACATGGCAAATCCCTGATTTGGTGTCCCTTTTTGAACCCCAATAAAGCAGAATGTGCTCAAGTCACATAATTGCCTACAATAAAATAAATTGCACGTTTGGTTCCCTTGTGTTGACCAAAACTTATTGTCCATATACATGTAAAATGTAACCATGTAAAATCCCATCGTAATAATAAATGAGTTCAAGTAAAAAAGTGAAAAAAGATTTGAACCGCATTGGGTAATTTTTTTACACTTATACCAAAAATATAAGATACGTTCAAGTCTCAGGTCTATACCTTAACCCCGTTTTGATCATCGTTATTTCTAAATTCATTCGCGTATCTCCGATGTCAGTTTTAAACTTTGTGTCTCTGGCTTATTTTCGACATATTTTTTGTTTGTTATTGACATCATTCCAAAAATCTTTTGAAACTTTTTACAGTTATGATCTCTTTACTCTTTTTACTACACTTCCACATAATCTTATTAAACATAAATTATCACACCTCATATTCGACTGAATGGTGTTCCGATAAAACAAATCATTAGTATATATATTTTCTTAGTATAGAAAGGAAATTTTTTTTTCTAACGAAAAAGACAAATATAAAAAAAAAATTATATTTACTGCAGTTGGGAGGAGATGATTGATTTTGTTTAATTCCTTTTCGATAACATTTTATCCGTTTCAGCAATAAAATTGATAGACAGGTAGTCGGAATTCTAATGGGCACAAATTGTGCTCCTTTAACAGCAGATTTGTTTTTACAGCTATGAAATAGAAAATTACCAATGAATAAATATGGAGAGTTTCGTTATGCTCTTTGTACATTTCAAGTAGTAACCTGTCAGCAGTTGCATTGGAACCAAAACATTGGAAGTCCAAGATCCAAACATCGTAAAAGAAGCCCTCATATACAAACAAATTTAAATGGGAAGCCAAGTCCGACGACTGAGACAACTGCTTTTCGAGGCATTTCCGTATTTTCAGTGCTTAAGAATTTTAATAAATGCAGTAAACTTCAGCAAAACATTGTTTTGATCAATACATGTCAGACAAGATAAATTTAATCTCAGCTTATGATGAAACTTCATAATATTCCTTCTAGATCTAATTTGATGGACAAATTTAACAATACCTACCGCTACCTTGATGATATCTTTTCCGTTAGTAATAACAATAACAATAGCCTAAATGTTCATTTCTGGACTAAGATGTGTATGTTTCGCAAGGAAAACAATCACCAAAATTTACGACAAGAGGGACTATTTCTCATTTCCAATTGTTAATTTCCCCTTCCTTGACGGGGACGTTCCTTTGGCTCCTTCATTCGCTTTTTTATTTCCCATCTTATTCGTTATGCCCGCGTTTGTAGCAATGTTTTAATGAACACAGTCTCTGCATAACTGACAAATTATTAAGTCAGTGATTTCGTTGCAACAAATTGATAAAAACTTTATCCAATTCTTTCATAAATATAAAGATTTGGAATCTTAATTTGGATCTACTTGTAATCAACTTATTAATTATGTGATTTACGGAATCGTGGTAAATAAAGCTCGGAAATTCAAATTGTCTTAAAATTCATCTTGATAAACTTTCTTTTCTTTAAAAGAATCAATATTCGCCGTTTTTTAATTTTCGCTATCTTCGCGGACATGGTCTAATCGCGAAAATTCATACCCGCGAAATATCATTTTTTTACCTTGGTATCAATACGAAATATTCAATATACGCGAAAATAAATATGAAAATATGTTTCCGCGAAAATTGGAATCCGCGAATACTAATACTTTTACACTACCCGTAAAGGATATCGTGACAACATTATTATTATAACTTTTAGTATGGTTTTTATTGGTACTTGTACTGACTTTTTCTAAATAGCTTAATAATACGGAACTAAACAGTTGATATTTGTTATAACAGTTTCTACTTCTTGTCTGCACAACCCATGTTTTTGTGGACGTGTTTTATTGACACCGCAGTAAAGGAAAACTTGGTATCCTGGTCGGTTCCTTTTGAGTTTTGAACTAACAGACAGCATGCAAGTCATCATTTGAAGTCGATACTTTTTTGTATCATGTATTACATGTAGTTTTAATTGTATTTCTTGTAGGTTTTCGTTATCGATCTCAAGTGTATAATCCATTGCAATCGATATTTATAGTGTGATCTCACAACTGTTTAGTCAACACTGTCCTGGTTAAGGAGAGGGTTAAGCGCTCACCAACCGGTTTAACCCCGCCACACACATAATGTGTCTGTCCCATGCAAGAAACCTGTAGTCCACTGGTTGTCGGTCTTTGGTAAGTTATTTATTGTTATTTGTTTACCATTTTTAAAAAGAACTGATTCGCCAGTTATAATAACAAATCCAGTGATCGGATCCAACTTGGGCAAAAAAAAATTCAATTGCCATGAAAGTTAACTTAAGGTATACCATCTTTATGGTATCTATTTCAAATGTTATATTCATTTCAACTGATTAGTCTGGTGACTTTTTATTGTTCTTTTGTCACACCACTGTCCTATGTTAGAGGAGGATTCGGCACATGTTAGAGGAGGGTTCGGCACTCACAAACTGGGTTAACCCCGTCACATACTTAATGTGCCTGTCCTAAGCCAGGGAAGTGTACTCTATACTCTATGTCAGGCTTTTGTGGAGTGTGATTTTCGAGTTTTATAAAATTATTTATGCGTTTACGCTTTTGTATTTAATTTTAATCAAAAGAAAGAATTATCCCACAGTTGACGGTTTATGTTTTACGCTATGAATTAACGTTTTACGTACTATTATCTGCCTCTGAATTTCTCTACGGAGATTTAACATTAAGGATCGGCCATCTTCGTTTTGGGCGGGAGCGCTTAATTTTGACCTAGATAAGGTAATTTTTTTTAAATGCGCACATTTCTTTTTCGGACCTTCTCTTGTGATTCATATAAGAAGAATCACTTAAATTTCCATTCAGGTGAGCCTCAAACGATTTTTACAAGTTATCGTATTCTAGTTTAATTACTTAATTATTACGCAGAAATGTGTACTCCCAGTCTCGTGTTTGCGCGTGCAAAGAGCCACTTCCGGCAAACAAATGGCTGACTTTACAATGTACAATCCCCGTAGAGAATTTGAAACTCGGCGCTGCTTGAAATACATCGTGATTGCTAAAAGGTATTATTGCAACTTACTTGCACTTTTTTCAATCTACAAAATAAACGCCAGATAATGTTTCTTTCATAACGTTTTTACCCATTCCAACAAACTCTGACAATGAGTTTAGTTGTTTCGTTTAAATAGTCATCATTGTTATTCGATCACCATTTTCTTTATAGATACGGTCCATTGTATAAATTTAATTTCGACTGTAAGACTGACTCATAGACATCCATGCCAAATTTCTTTTCTTAAGTACTTCGAATACATTTACCGTGCTTTGAAGAACGTTTTGGTAAACTTTGAATTCATATGTTTCGGTTCTAATGCTACTGATGAGAGATTACTCCTTGAAATGTTCCTATAGCATACCTAAATTTTCCATATTTATTTAACATAGGTAATTTTGTATTTTGAAAACACTGCATGGATCGATAGCTCTGTTGGTGGAATATTGGTCCCCGAGGGTATCCACCAGCTCAGTTTTCAGACTTGTCTGACATGAAATTTATCAAACAATGTTTTACAGAAATTTGCTGCATTACCTAAATTTCTAAAAAAAAAAAAAAAAAAAAAAAAAAAAAAAAAAAAAAAAAAAACCCAAAAAATACGGCAAGGCCTCCAAAAGTAAAGCACTTAGTAGTTATCCCTGCCGTCGGATTTGGTTTCCCATTACGATTTGTTTAAATTTGAGTGCTTCGTTTGCTTTATATGAAACTTTGACTTCCTATGTTTCGGATCTAATGCTACTGATGAAATTTACTCCTTGAAATGTACATATAGCATACCTTAATTTTCCATATTTATTTAACATTGGTAATTTTGTATTTTGTTGTCTCTAAGACGTTTACCCCATATATTATCTTTGTTTCACGTTGACAATCCAGTGATACAGTGAATGACAAAAGTACGGTAGACTACACAAACATTCTTTCGAAAAGTATAAGATCTGTGTCGGAACTCCAAAGTAAAAAGACTTCGAAAAACCAAAGGGACAGCCAGTATTCGTTAAACCAGAATGCAGAAAAGACCATTTCCAACAAAATGAAACGAAAGAAATACAAAGTACACACAACACTTCACTGAAAACTAAAGCTGGAGTAACATGAACGTTACAAAAACTAGGGTGAGTTCAGGTGCCCTGGAAGAACAAACAATTCATGCTCCGTTAGTGGCAGCAGTCGTGTTACTCAGTAGACAAATAAAGTGTTTAGTCATAATCGGTGTTAGTCACAACCGGTAATGGAACGGATTTGTAGTCACGACAGTAGGAAGATATCCATTGCCATTTGTAACTTTGGATATTTCGTATCGGTCACCAAACCATGATAACTTAAATCATCACACGAGAAATCCTTGGTTCTGTAGCTTTCTTTTCAGCAGCAACCTTTTTTTCAATAAAAACCTAATAGGAAGCACAAGCCCTGGAGTAGCGTATCAACTCAGAAATATACACTCCGTATGAAGGTACTGCTTAAATGTTGTAACACATGAACTTTGAGTATGAAAACAAAAGTCATCTCTTGTCGTAGAGTTTTGTTCTTAACCCACCCTTACTGTCAATTTCTAGGTGAAGCAGACCTTTCTGTTTCTGTGGTATCTTTGATATTAAGTTCAATGGTAAAGATGTGGTCAAAATAGTCACCAAATTTAGAATTATTTAGTGAAAGAACATCATCAATATAGCGGAACGCGAACGCAAAAATTGAGACAACTTGTTTCTCTTTACTCTGGGGAAGGCTCTGTATAAAGTGACTTCTTATGAATAAAGGAATAAAGGGTGCATAGTTTGTGCCCATTGGATTGCCTTGATTTTAGGCATTTTAACAGTTCCAAGGAATTTTATTAGAATCAAAGTTTTATTCACGCCACCTCTAGAATGGCTTGTTTCAGAGTAACTCTCTAACCCGTTTTTTTTTTAACTACTGACAGTATAATAGTCAGTAATTTAAAAAAAAATGAACATAGTCGATTACCAAAAAGGTATTCCAAGGTGATATATCACAACACATTCTCCAAATACATTAATGTAGTAGTAAATGCACAACACCTCCCGTCACCGAGTCCTCCAACTTTGTACTCGGCGCTCTACTAAATTAGTGGTTTGAAAATTTTACCCGCGAAAAACGTTCTCGTGTCTGTGGTCTTACTTTCAAGGCCAAATTGTGACCTGAAATTATTGTTCTCGTGCCAAGAACAGCTCGCCTTAGGATGGCCGATGTTACGGGAAAAAATAAATTTAAACCCCCCCCCCCACACACACACACACACACACACACACACTACTGGATTAATCAAGTGAAAAGTGTCACATAAGCAACTAGATATTTCTGAAGCACATACTCGGTGTGGTTCATACTAGATAAAGGTCATTTGGGATCCTTAAAACGACTAAACTCTGTCCCCCCCCCAGACTTCTGAAGAGACTCATGCCTCGCTGATGTTCCTATGTGGGAATATCAAATCTTGTATGGCACGATAGAATTTGTGGATTTTTGTCCAAGGACTTACTGCCTATGAACGATTTATCATAAATTTGACTCCCTAGATGACGCTTCATTGTGAATGAAAAAGAATTTAGCATCAAAAATCCATGTCATGTATATCGATCAAAACCGATTTCGTCAAGGCAAACATAAGCGGACTATTATGTAATAAAACTGATAACACTCATCTGGTGAATATTGAGATATCTAACAGAAATAAGGAACCGTTAATTGAACTAAAACGAAATGTAGAAAATCTGATATCAACAGAATCGAACTCTGATATAGAAGAACTCTCAACAAATACCTTTTCAGCCAAAATAGAAGAACCTTCAACAAAAATGGTATCAACTGAGGTTGAGAGCTGTATTGAAAGTGAATTAGTCCAACTGAAATCTGAAAAACCCAATGTGGCACAGGAACAAAACAAAAGCAAGGAAATCCAAAATCAACAACATTTTTTAGAGGAGCGCCGGCTGAAACACACTCGGTTGAAACAGCAATCCGAACGCAAAACATTCTTGAGACAACCTACAAGACAAATAAGGAATATCATGCGACACCAGATGATACCACAAATACAAGCAATACCATATCAGATGGTACCTATCAGACCTCATTATCAGAATATCCAAGTAACAAGGAATCTTCATCATCCAGTGACATTGAATCTACGAGGAGCAAGGACAAATCTGTTCTGAAAATAGCAAGTATTAATATTAAAAATTATCATGGAAATAATGTCTACCTACAAGATTTGCTTAAAAAGAATGACATAGTATGTATACAAGAACACTGGCTTTTTAATTTTGAAAAATACCTACTGCATTCTCATAATAACGGTGCTCATGTTAAATGTTCCGATGACGATGATAATCTTAATCCATACCAAAGAGTACGTGGATATGCAGGAAGTGCTGTCTTATGGTCAAATGATATTGCTACTCAAATTACACCCATACAGGATGGTGGCCAAAGACTCGCAGTAGTGACAATTGATACTAAAGACATTAATTTCTGCATTATCTCAGCATATATGCCATCAAAAGGATCCAAACAATACAACCATGAATACTTATCTACTATTGACGAAATCCATGAAATACTGAACAAATTTCAGAAAGATCACTGTATTATTTTATGCGGCGATATGAATGCAAGCCTAACAACCAACAAACCCGATGAAAGAGATAAAATATTTAAAGATTTTTGTGATGACCACAACCTAATATTAGCAGATAACTACCCAATTGGTGAAACATATTGTCATGAAGACGGGAAGAAGAAATCCCAGATAGATTACATCCTAATTGATAAAATACATAAGAATAAAATTAGTCATATCCAAATTAGAAACAACGACAGTCTTAACACCTCTGACCATTATGCAATTTCAGCAGATATAGCCTTCAAATTTAATACTTATAAAAAAAAGGACAATCCTCCACAAGTAAAAAAAGGCCTAATAAAGGTCAAATGGAATAAAATAAATATGGAAGAATATAGAGTTTATATAGAGGGAAAATGTGAGACGATCTCCACTCAATTCAAAACCAAATATGATGTCATCGAATCAATCCAGACCCTGTGTAATATTCTTAAACAAGCATCGGAAACTTGCTCAGAAACATCTCCTAAACAAAAAAAATCCAAAGGAGGCATTACTAATTTTACTCCAGAAATTAAACATTACATAAAAGAAAAAAAACATTCATTCTGGAAATGGAAATCTGCTGGCAAACCTGGTGATGGTCATCCGCTCTTTCATCAGAAGAAGAAAGCCTCATATCAACTTCGCAAAGCTCAGCGACTTCATTCGGCCAAATTGAGAGAGAAAAAATATGAGCAAATCATGGCAGCCTCAAAAAATGATAACAAGACTTTTCATAGTATTATTCGTGAACAACGCAGCGATAACAAGACTACAGTCACAGAGATGACATGGGATGGAAACCAATTTGAAACAACAGATGAGATAAGACAGTGCTTCTATGAATATTTTAAAAAACTAGCTGAACCACTGGCTGATGACAGTTTTGATATGGGTTATGAGAATCAAGTTAATTTTGACTTTTTACTTATAGAGGAAATCGCATCCAGAAACCTACATGATGATATCAAAACACATATTACTCTAGAAGACGTTGAAAAATCTATTCAGGGACTAAATAAGGGTAAAGCAGCTGACATCCTTGGAATTACTGCAGAACACATTCAAAATGCTGGTCAAATCATTGTAGAATATATATATAAAATCTTTCAAGCAATGTTCGAGCTGCGTCTAGTACCAGATGAAATTAAAGAAGGTTTACTAACTCCAATCTTAAAGAAAAACAAAAATCCAAAAGAACCCACTAGCTATCGGGGTATCACGGTACTCATAACCATAGAAAAAATATTTGAAAAAATTTGGCTGTTAAAAGGAAAACCATATATGGATGAATGTCAAAATAAACTACAACGAGGATTTACTGAAAATGCCTCATGCATAAATACTGGATTTTTATTTTCGGAAGTTTTAAATGAAGCAAAACAATGCAAGGAACCAGTTTATGTAGTTACCCTAGATGGCCAGAGAGCCTTTGATACTGTCTGGATTAAATCACTACTTAGAAAAATGTTCTTTACTGGTATCCCAGCTGATCTTTGGGAAATTCTTCTAAATTTGTACAGAGAGGTTACCACTAGAGTAAAATGGGAAAATACTCCATCTACACCATTTCCAATGTTACAAGGAGTCAGACAAGGAGGCGTCCTATCTGCTCCACTGTACAAGCAATTTAACAATGATTTATTAAACACTCTAGAAGAACAAAAATTAGGACCATATATTGGTGCCATAAACATACCTGCACCAACTTGCGCAGATGATATATGTTGCCTGACCAATAGCGCAATCAACTTACAAACATGCTTATACATAGTTGAAGATTTTGTTAATAAAGAAAGGATGAAAATAAATAACAGTAAAAGTGATGTCCTAAAATATAATACTCCAGATGTAAATATACAGTGGGAACTTTGCAACTCAAGCATTGATGAAGCAAAATCCACAGTTCATTTAGGCATTGTCAGAAATACTGATGGAAAGATAGATATTGACAAACTGTTAAAAACTGGAAGACAAACCTTATACAGTTTATTTGGAGCAGGATTACACGGAAGGAATGGACTCAATCCACCCATATCTAAACATATCTGGTCAACATACGTCATCCCTAGACTACTATATGGATTGGAGATACAAAATCTCACTGACCACCAATTAAACCAACTAAACCAATTTCAAATAAAATCATTAAAACAGCTTCAATGGCTTCCCGAAAGATGCTCTACTGCCGCAGTGCATCTGTTATTAGGAGCAGAGACAATCGAAGCCCTGCTACATAAAAAAATAATTGGTTTTTTTGGTCAAATAACTAGAGATAAAGAATCAATTGAAAATCAGATAGCATACAGACAAATAGCTATATATGACCTGAATAG
>JAULBM010296266.1:0-15225 GCA_032357055.1 Geukensia granosissima | reverse complement strand
TAGAGCTGACATAGCGCGAACCCCAGGTGGCGGATAAGGGAGACCCTCTCTTTGGGGGGGGGGGGGGGTTGCCAGGCTATAATTTATGGCCGCGGACCATAGTGGGTGACGTGTTTGGAGAGCGCCACGGTCCTTGCACTCAAAGACCTTTTTGTAGTTTTCGGAAAAGAGAAGGCTTATTCCACCACAAAAAAACTAAATTTTTTGTCCCTACCCATAGCTCCCCTTTTTCAGTAGCAGTAAAAAACCGTTGCCATATTTTGTCCCACCCCACCCCTTTTATATATTAATTAATAATTGTTGAATTTATTCTCGTCCTGAATATGCATAAAATATTTGTCACTGGACCAACAATCAATCAAGCAATTCTTTTTATATTCTAGGTTTGGCCAGCATTGCAACTTTTGAATTCTTTTATCCTTTCACTTCACTTCTCTTAATTAAAATTTCAATTAAGATCGTAAAATATTAATCAATTGTGTCTAAATATGAAAACTTGACAAACAAATATTTAGTTTCAATAGGGCTATAAACTGAATTGCCTATAAAGTTCAAGATGAAAAAATCTTCAAAAAAACTGGCGACATCTTTAAGATGACACAAAGTTACTTTATTATTTGTATCTGGTCATCCGAATCGGCTTCTTTTCAACAGTCAGTTGTTTTATAACTTCAGAAATGGGAATGGAATATTACTCTTGCAGAAGACACGTAGATCAAATTTGACAAAAATTTGTTTCTAAATTGTTATTAGAGTTAAACTTCGATGCCTCTATCTTAAAACATTACCTTTACATTACTTCTGAGATGTGTCAAGAAATACCAAGGGGATATTCGAGGAAAAGGGAAAATGTAAAAGTACTGACAAACTCCGCAGAACAACGAGGACAAGACTAAAACGACAAAAACACAACACTAAAAAATAAAAAAAAATGAACAACATGGACCCCACCAAAAAAATGGGGGAAGACTCAGGTGCTCCGGAAGAACAAGTGAGACATATAATAAGGTGCACTTGAACATGCGGTCTACTCAAATGCAACTACCGCAAAAATTGCTTAATGTTTAAATTGATAACGTCATTAATACTAAAATTTAATGAGACTGATTTGTTTGAGCATTTTTAGGATGCATTTCGCCTTTATTGTGATAAAATGATATTTTGATGGTGTGTTCACTGGAGAGATCAAGTAACGACTGAAGTGTTCATTGATTTTATGCTTGATTGGGTATCTTAATGGACCTAACCGGTATAATGAAGGAACAATTCTCTTGGGGTTATAATGGGACAAAATTGTAAAACAATCTTTCTAGAAAGCAAATAAATCTCTTACAAAAGTGAATATGAGTAAAGGTCGTACCTTCTGTATCTTTAAAGTGGCCAAAAATTGAGAAAAGTTTTAGAAGTAAAGTCGCTACACAGAAATCAATTATTTTAATGAACTGATATAAACATGAAGAGCAGAACAAGAATATTTGGAATTAAGTGTGGTCATTGTGGACGTTTTTTCCAATAAAGGAAGCTAACCCAAAGCTGCTATATAAGATGATTTTATTTCGTTTAGTAATGTTTGAATCGAAGATTATCTTCAATTATGGTTTATTTAACGCAATATAGTATATAACCGTAAAATAACTTAATGTGTATCTTATTCCACTAAGATGATAGTCGCTTAGTTGTAAAGCAATAAACGGTCTGTCTGATTACATCATCTTGAAATTTAATGATGGTTAATATATCCTTTCTAAACACGACTTTGTTCTCTAAGTTGAAACAAACAACAACAAATTTGACCCTTCCCCCAAAGAAAAATTAAAAAAAAGCAAAAACAATAATTTTAAAAGATGCAGGATTACTGGGACACACATTGTTTAATGAGACTTTTGAAGCAAAGATAAAAACTCAAATGCTATATATAGACTCGATAGTTTTACCTCTCAAGTCGTATTTAATTTTTTTTTCGTTTAGATATAGGAGTTGAGTGTTTACTTGCATATCACTAAAGCTTTCTTATTTATAAATACATATCAGAATGTTGATTTAAATATCAAAAGTTGCATTTATGCTTAAGATATAATTAGTGTGAAAAAATACGAGAACTGAAAATACTTTTTATGACTTCCATTTCCATTGCTGATTGGTATTTTTCTTTTGAATGTCTATACAAATAATATTGAGATTGAATTTATATTGCTACTTCATTATGCAGTTCGAAGGGCTGTATATCATTTGCATAATCAAATGTCGCCAGTATTTAATTATATAGGTTCAGGTCTTCAACCATAATATTGCAATTTAAAATGTTTGATGGGTTGATTAGCGTTGAAAATAAGGAAAAGCTTAAAACGTATTGCACTAAGTAGTTGTCTCTGACCCAGCGCGAACCTTAAATTACGAAGATGGGAGGCCTTCTCGTTGGAAGGTTGCCACGTTATAATACGGAAAGCCTGGCCGTGGACCATAGTGGCTGACGTGTTTGGAGTGCCACGCTCCTTGCGCGTAAAAGACCCCTTTTTGTAGTTTTCGAAAAAGAGCACTTTTATGCCGCTACTAAAGGCTAAATTTTTCGTCCCTAACCATAACTTACTTTTTCCAGCAGCAGCCTTTTCGGTATTGGTAATTGTTGAATTTGTCCTCGTCCTGAATATGCATGAAATATTTGCCACTGGACGTTAAGCAACCAACAATCAATCAATCTGTCGTCGGATTTGGCTTCCTATTTTGATTTTAGATTAGAGTATTTCTTCGACTATGTTAATGGATCTCGGACTTCCTAGGTTTTGGTTCTAACGCTATTGATGATGGTTACTCCTTGATATTTACATATATCATACTAAAATTCTCAATGTTTATTTAACATTGGTAAACTTGCATTTTGAAATACAAAAATCAGATTTAAATGCATTAATCATTTGTTTATTTGTCTTATGTTGTTATAAGGACAATAGTTTATTCCTCTAGAGACGGATATCGTCAAAACTCTGACAATTTACACGTCGGAGGAGTCCTATGCAAAAATTTCGAAAGTCCTTTAAGCATAGACAGTTGGGTATTAAAACGGTTATACCCAGCCAGCTATATGCGCAGCCATTTTGCTTAGTTAAACCCATGTCAAAGCCACTCATCAAGAGTTATATAATACAATGTTAAAAAATGCCGATCCGGAAATGCCTGGATTACGAAAACATTTTGTAATGTGTGATTTCCTAAAAAAAATTATCAGAGCATGGACGTATCCCTTAAATATTTTACAATTTTAACAAATAATTTAACGATTGATAAAGCAGATATGCAGTGTAAAATGGATTTTAACAGTTGATTCACCGACATTGAATTCTTTTAAGGTATGTGAATTTATGGGTTAACTTTTAACTAGTTTCAGAAGAAACGTAAAGATTCTAATAAAACAGTCTAATTTAGATAAACATAATGATTGTAACTTGAAGCAATATGTATTATATTATACGACCACCTCGGTGGTGTAATGGTTAGCGTGCTCGCCTCGGGTACGGAAGGTCGGGTCAAACCAAAGACATTAAAATTTGTATTTGCTGCTTCTCAGCTAAGCACGTAGCTATTAGGAGTAACAGCAAAGACTGGCCGGCACGGAGTGAGAATAATGTGTCTGGGTAAAAATGGCATGTCTTCCTGTGGACTGTTGCTTTATTGAGCTTGCAAGTTAAAAAACAGGCTCAGTGTGTCGGTGTAGTACAAAGCAGGGTTCATTCATCATCACTCATCATAAATATTATCGCACTGAATATGCATGAAAGTTTTGCCGCTGGATGTAAAGCAACAATCAATCAATCAATAAATAAATAATATTATACAATTACGATTTTTTGATTATGTTATTGAACCAATAAATTAGTGTAGATCGAGGATATAGTCCAAGGTAAATATATATATTTATTTCTCATTTAATCAATTTATTGACCGATATGTATAGTCATTTATTATATTTGTTGTTAATGTGTCATTAATTGTATGACTTTTCTAAAAATAATAAGCAAAAAATGTACCAGAAAACAATAAGCATTAAAATAGTAAATTATAAATAAGACTGTATTTCTAACGAAATAGTGACAAATATGTAAAAACATAATTTAGATCCAGCGGATCGGTGTCCTATGAATTGGGGAACATTTCATTTTAGTAAACTGTATCGATGTATAACAGTTGTTACAAATCTTGATGAAGCAAAATCGTCATTAGATGTCAATCCATTTTGTTAAAACGAAAGCTATTCGCAACAAACACATATCACAGACTAAACTTTACATTAAAATTATACTACTTTTACGTAGAAACCATAAGTTAATTATTGCAATATAACATCAACATGAACAAAACATTACCTTGTAAGGCCATTCAAAATTAATAAAAGGTTCTTCGAATTCACTCGCTCCTCATTTTATGGGTTCAACATTTTTTAAAATACTTTACTCGCTCCATTTTTTTCAATTTTAAGAAATTTTCATCATTATTCCTAAATATAAAAAAATTAAAATTTGATCTCTTGGTGCTAAAAAATACAAAAAGAATGGAAAAAACTTTTAGCTGTTGTTTTTGCATCAGTTTTTTGGGTTGCGCTCCAATATTTTTCCATTGCAAGAGAAAACTTTTGTTTACAAATTTCTCTCGCTAGTGCCTATTTTAATCACTCGAAATTCAAAGAGCTAGAAATAAATTTGGAGTGGCCTAACCTGTCACTATGTTTATTTAAACATGTTATCTACCTTGTACATCGGATTTATGTTTCGTTGATCAAGCGACTATAACATTACTTATGTTAATGTGTGACATTACCGTTTTATTTCACATGTGCTAAAAGAAAGACAACTGTCGACTTTAATGAAAAAGTCCTGTTATTAAGTGACTAATGTCATGTTTGTACAATAAATGAAATTTCCTAGTTCAACGTTTCGCGTCACTTTATTGTAGCCCATGTTTAAGGTTATATTGGGGAAAACCGGGTGGATGAGTCTTGAAATCATAGTTCCTTTACCTTTGAATCTCTCTTGGAAATATACGACTTCTCAGACGCTTAGTCCCTGCTTTGATTGTTCTTATTGATCAGTGAGTTTTCTTTGGGATTGGCTTTTGTGGTCTTGTATGCTTCTGATATGAAACCATGTCTCTGCAGCAAGATCTGTTACTGTGACTCTGTAAAAGCAATTCGAAAACCACAAAGGGGAAGACTAAAATCGTTAAGTCAGGAGACAGACAAGACCAAAGCCAACAACATGAAACGGAAGACACACATAAAAAACACAACACAGAACTGAGTACAAGAGCTAGAGTTACACGAACCCCAATACTACAGGTTGAATTAAGGTGCTCCGGAAGGTTAAGCAACTCCTGGTCCACTAAAGTATACCTCGAGTTCATAGAAATGATCAAGAAGGCAGCTTTTAAACTGTTGGTCATGTGATACTTTCCTTGAGGAAATAATTTTTGCACAACATATAAAACACTTGGTTTTGTGCACACACTTCCTGGTTAAATGTGAAAGTATGAATTGTCCTTCCCTAAAGCTAAGCTTAGTTTGTCCCTTAATCAAGTTTATAAAGACGATCAAAAATATCATTGATCCATACTTTCGATATCAGAAAGTCCTTGGACAAAGTCCACCCTTTCTGTCGTTCTATTAACAAAAATTGGACCAGAATGAATATTCGCAGTTCCTACAAACATTTTCGTATGGGTGGATGGGAGGCAGCGAGGGAAGAGAGGAGGTTTGGGGAAAAGGAGGCGGAGAGGATGGGAGAAAGGAAGTGAATTCAACGTTCACGTAAAGAGACAAGGAAAATAAGTGTATCAAGAAACTACTTAATTCAGTAAATGAGGTAGCGACAGGGATGAAAAACATTAACAGTGGATGAAACAGAAGGGATGTTTTATAGTAAATTCAGCATGGGAGTAGAATATCTAAAATATTGTGAATAAAGACAATACAACAAAACGACATTATTTCCGTAAGTACATATCAAAATTTTAAATACAAAATTGTGGATATGAATAATAATAAATTCGACTGAAGTCTCCTGCCTGACTCGCTTCTGCTCAAATATCTACATCAAAACCTATCATACCTTTTAGGTCAGACCCTACATAACGATGGATAAAAATGGATCACAAATTACAAAACAATGCAAAAACAGTATCGAAGACTAGTTTTCTCATGAATGAGCTGAAAATGTTAACTCTACTGCTTCAAAAGTAATCCTTAACAACACAAACAACACCGACCAAAACGAAAGTCGCCAAAAGACCCAAAATCTAAAACCGTCAACTTTTCCAGTTTCGGTTGCGGTAATGTGGCATCCAATTTTTGTCATGTTCAGTGAGCATGACTTCTAGTAGGTCATAAGTGACGTCAGTTTTGATCCTCCTAAAATCTTCATGAAAAATTTTCTTACAGATATTTTTTATAGTTAACTATCACATGTGTACTATTAATACATCTTAAAATGATCAAAACCACTGTATGGACACCTCTATATTCTATTTTTTCTTGTTTGAAGCTCTGTCTCTCCGACATTTGCCCCACCTCTTTTAATTTAGATAGGGATCTGTTTTTTAACCAGAAGTAGGCACAGTAAATCCTATCATGTAAATTCAAGGATGAGTGTTCTTTACACCATATTTTTGTTTATTTGAGGCATTAAATACTTGTGAACGCAACATTTCTTAATAATGAATATTAAAATAGATAAAATGTTGATTTCTCTATGTCATATTTCATGAATAATATAAATTAATAAAACAAAAATGAAATAACAAAATATTTTAAAATTATGTTAAGTATGTTAAAATATGTGAAGAAGTCGGTAATCAAATCAACTGAGGTTGAAAGTTATCTTTGATTAGATGTATTATAGGAAAAAACGTACATGTACATTAACATATCTAAAATTTCAAATACATAACAAAAAGTTTTCTCGTTTATTTTAAAGCAAGTAAAATTACGTTTCGTGATTTATAATACATATTGTTTAAATTAAGGTGAGTAATTTTCAAGTCAAATACATTTGTAATAAAACATTACAACCTATTTAATGGAAAAGGTTTCATGATTTTGTACAATTTGCGAACAGTCTATCATCATCGCCTATACTGAAAAAATAGAATTAGGCAATACATGTACATGGCTGAAGTATATGTTGTTTAACAGACATCTGTTTTTATCTGGTCTCTCTTTACGACGATTATTGTGATCTTTAATGTAACATATTAATATAAAACCGCAAAACCAAATGATTCATGATTACCATTATGAAACTATTTATTGAAAATGTTATACAATTAAAAAATTCTACTTTTTCCAATAAATTGGAGTTCCTTTACAAAAGACAAAACATTATATTGTCCATTTAAATTATTGTTGATAATGCACAGAAACAGAATAAGAAAATTACAAGGAAAGGAACTGTATAAATGGAGATAGAAAAAAATAAAACATTAACCTAACGCTTCATCGAAAACTAACAAATGAGTTATAAGAACTAAACCGGACTAAACAAAAAAGTTTTTCTTTTATGTTTCCCCATGGCCATTGTTGTGTCTACCCGTCTGCCCCTGTCAGTTAATCCATTTGTTGTCACTTGCTTCTTTGTGTGTCCATGCTCTCAGTCGGACGGTCCCTGGTGGAAGGTTGAATAATTATTTGTGTAAGTGTGTGGCATATTGGTTAGGAGACTTAGTTTAGCTTCTTTAACTTGGTGTCGATAGATAAAACACAACGAAAGTCTTTTAAAGGCCATCATATTGTATAGTTCGTACCATTTCCTGAAAATGTTGACAATGGTGATGGGTAGATGACTTCTGACATATCTGGTGCACAGGTCAAAAAAATGATAAATCGCATTAAGATTTTTTACACGAAAATCTAAAGTATTTTTGTTCACCTAATTCTTGATTTTTATTATTTAACTACCTTCACATCAAACAATTGTCCCTTATGGCAGGGATAAAAAAGACTTTTTAATCAAAGCTTATATTTTTGTTATTTTCGTTATTTTATAGGATTTTCAATTTTGGAGTGTTTAGTCACTTGCCGTGATTCCACATAATTATCGATCTATTTATATTGTCCTTCCGACACTGTGTTTATAAGAACGTTGATCACTAATTTATTTTATTTTAAAGCATTTTATAAAAGCTATCTTTACAATTTTTATTTCAAGAATCTATCCGATGGTTTTCTAATATCTACAATATGGATTATTGTCCCTATTTGTTAAATAATTTTATTTCCTTATAAAAATGTAAAACATGGATTAAAAGAAATCATTAGCATTTATTCGGTTGTTTGTTGATACCTCCAATTGATAGTTTATTATATCAGCAGGAGAAAGCTATAAAATCTACAGGTGGTTGATTTAATGTTCGTTATGTTCATAATGTTAAAATCTTGTTTAAGTATTAGCCATTTGAAACAAAAATCAACATAAGCATTTGGAATTAAGAGGCTGGCGATATTCTAATGTAATGGACATTATATAAAAGAATATTTTAACATGTATGATTTTGTTTTTGATCACTAGCATGTAACAAAACCTATTTTAGAGAGATATACATAACATATGCTACAGTACTTTGTACTCACTGATATAAGATTAAACTTAAAGATTGAAATGGAATGCTAATTGAATAGGTTTGAGGTTATAGAGACTCTTACATGGTCCGATTGTTACAATCGAGAAATTTAAAAAGTCAGTTTCGAGCCTTTCCGAGAAATTTGAGGTTTAACTATTGTAATAAGACGATTTTCATTTCTTAACAATGTACAATTTTGTTTCTCTTTTTGTTTTATGGTCTATGTTGAGGTTTGAGCCTAAAAGATTGTTTTAAATCCCAGCAGAATATTGCCGTCTTTACCAAATTACGCTTAATTGCACGTGGCGTTGATAATCAGTGCTCGTGGAATGATAAACACTTTTTAAAAACTGGTCGAATTGCGTGTAAAGTGCGTAACATTTAGAGAAAAGTTTTTGTATGTCAGGAAAGCTTCGAGCTTAAATAGGTATTTGAACATACTACAGTAAACAAAGCTTTGCGAAATTCGTTTCATTAGCTGAAGAAGTACAATATATTTAATAATTATTTTGAAAAATTAATTACAATTCATCTGATTCATTGGGGACAGGTTACCACTTGTAATGCTTATTAAGTAAATCAAAATTTACTTTTATTTTTCAAAATTGGTATAGTACTTTTTTCATATTCCTCCAATGAATCTTTTCGTTGTTCTGCATCAACACGATTTCCATTATAAAGTGACATCCTTACGCTTGAGTCAGTCGAGCAGGGGGAGGGATGTCTTGATTTTTTCCTAGAACCATTTTATTTCTGGATGTGAAGACAAAAAAGTTTGACGGGTTAAGGGAAACAAGTTTTGTGACCTGCCATTCTAACAGTATAACGGGAAAGATCCTTTTTGTGTGGATTTCGTGGTTCCCCTTTTTGCATTATCACAAGTCAAATTTTTGCTATATGTGACGCATATATTTGTTAGAACTATTATAAAGATCTTAGCGATGTTGGTTCTTTTGTAAAGAAAAAGTGTAAATTTCTTTCAAATAAGCTGTTTAAAATATGCGAAAATAGAGATGGTGGTTTTCACACGTTACGTAACGAGAAAACAAGGTCAGATTACCTACAATTTTAATTTATATAAAATGACATGATTAAAAAGCAATAACGACACACTTCTGTATTTTTGGTGTCCTTTTGATGAATGATATACAATATAAGAAGTTATAAACTGTCAGTGGTTTTTAGTGTAGTGAAGTGGTTGACATAGAAACAGTATAATTCAAATTGAAGTCTGACATGTGGAACATGGAAAAATATCTTTAGCATAATCTTATCTAAGTTTTGTTAAATTTAGTAAAAAAAAAGTAGACTGACTAGACTAGACCTGAGAATTCTCAGCAAAAATGTATTTGTCTTTCACTACATAGAGCGTCTATTAGAATAATGAAAAAATATGTTTATAAAAAAACAAAAAACTTGGACATTCGGGCGTTAGTGTAATAACAAAAAAGATACATGCGGACAAGTTTGCATTATGGACACATCTAAGAACAAGAAAAAGTTTAAAGTCCAATGTAGAATACCCATGAGCTTAGTACAAAAAAGAGACAAGACACAATAAATACAAACTGAAAGATAAAACGAAAAAAAAACAAAGACTTGGAATCCATGAACTCCTTTACAAAACAGGAGTGGGATCAGGAGCTCACGAAGAGTAAGCATCCCCTCGTGAAATCCTTCAACTGTTATCAGGGTTGACGTCAATCGGAGAAGAGGTCAACTTATTGTTGAATTACCGATAACAGGCCCATAACTAGTTGAGGTAGAATGATACAATATGGATCAACAATTTTTGATGGCGACCATAGATTTTTTTTATTGAGTTAGATATGTTTAATTAAAAATAAACAACTGATAAGTAAAATGTGTATATTCTAAGATTTTACAACTCATATTTGCTTACTTACAAATCCAAACTAATTATTGTTGATATTTTAAACAGATTCTTTTCATAAATTTAAAATGCTTAAACGTTTTGTGAATTGCAGCCGAAAACATCGTGATATCTATTTTGAAATGTACCCTCTATAATGTGCTTTTTGTTCGAACAGTCTTTGATTAATCATTAAAAATGTAACATGAAGTCCAAATTGCAGACTTTTTTATCGGTGATGCAATACTTGTTTTTCCAAGAACATTATCAAAGAATTAATTTATTCATTGATTCAGAGAATATCCTTTATTTGTATAAATACTTTACAACAATTGTATGATCATTAATTGATAAGTCTGTTCTTGCAAATAAGCGTTTGAAGGTAGGTCTTTAAACATCGGTTTTATTTTAAGTTTTTTCGTTTCTTTTGGGGTAATATTTTATACATTTATGTGCAATTATTATATATTATATAAACTGGGCGAATGCGGTGTCAAACTACTTTCCCGTTTATATTTATAGCCGTTTTGTTGTGTATAAACCAGGATTTTTAAAACATATAGCCCCAGAAAAGGAAAAAAAATGGCAACTTTAAAAGGAAAAAAAATATATCAGTTTCAGTGCAAGTTGGTATGTCCTGCTTCTCTAATGTAACCCGTCCTGTTGCTAATGTAAATACCCAATACCATTTCATATACATTGGTATACAACAGAACTGCCGATGGGTCTGTGTCTCTTCCTAACATTGAGATATCACAAAATATATGGAACCTCGTTATCATAAAATATTACCGATGTGAAGTTGTAAAAGAAAATGACATATGATAACCATTTCAGATCTAAGTATAAATAAAACTTGGACCTAAAACATACAATAGAATAAAATATCAGCAACTAAAACTGAAGGCTGACCAATAAAACATTATTTAAACTGAAATCAAGCGTTAACTTGGATAATGAGTATTCATTGTAATTTTATGCAATTTGGGAATAAATATATACCGGAATATTATGTAAAAACATATTTAAACTAAAATTGGCGCTTCAATATAATCATTTCATTAGAAATCTAATTTGTTTGTTTGTTTGATTGGGATTTAACGCCACTTTCAACACTGTTTCACTGTGTTCAGTTTTACTAGTGGAGGGAGCCGGGTTACCCGGTGAGAACAACCGACCTTCAAGTTTGGCAGGTATCTGACATACCTTATCTCTTGCAACACGAGTTAAACACAACCCGTTTTTGTCTGGTATAACATGTATAAATCAGGCGCGAAATCTGATCGTATAGTTGATAGACTACAGTGATCTATACCGGTAATTTTAAATCAACTACCTAGACCATTCGGCCACCCAAGCCCACTTATGAAGACTGCCAATGTTTATCGAAATGTTGTCTATTTTGATAATGTATTCTGTATTCCATTTACTCGGTCGTTTCATCATGAATATTTTATATTACGTATATGATACTTTTCTGTCTTAACTTTATAAACATGATCAAATAATCTTGATTCTTGAATCTTGTGAAATAGAAAAAAAACGTTGACGTGTCGTATATTTTTACTAAATATTAAACTATAAAATGTTTGAAATATAATTGAAATACCATTTAAAAAGGTACAATATTTCGGTGTCATAATGATTCTCATGGCCTTTACGGGAGAAATTAGAAAACTCGACAAATAATTTTCAGAGGCTTAGAAAGATTTCAGTTCCAGATTATAAGTTAAACCCACAATTGTTCCTGCTCTTTAGCACTTGTTTTGTTTGTATACACCTATTTCCAGATTGGTGAAATCCGGAAACAGTTATTTTATTTTGCTGGGGTCTTCGGAAATAAGGTCTTCTCACGGGAGAAGCATTGTGAGGAAATAAATAGATAAGTTAAAAAAATTGCAGTGATTTTATGATATTTTACTTGAAATTTAAGTACTTACAAGGATGAAGGACTGGTCTTTTTGATAATTTAATGAAATAAATTTGATTATAAAGTACTTACTGGTCTTTTCGTAGAACAACAGAGACATAAATGTTTTCTGGCTGAGATGCACATTTAGTTTTTTTTAATGATGTAAAATGTTGCATTCTCAGCTTGAGAATATTTTTTACCTAAAATTACCGATGAAAATAATTTAAGACATTTTGTATCTTGTGCTGACTTTATCACGATAAAATATTCCGTCCGCCCTATAAATTAACTGAATATTTTCCTTGATAAAGTCGGTACAAGCTATAAAACAAGTCTTCATCAATTGATTGATTGATTGTTACTTAACGTCAATTGGCAAATATTTCAAGCATATTCAGGACGGGAGCATATTAATGACTGATAATGATGATGAACCCTTCTTTGTATTAGACCGACATGCTGAGAAGGATTTCAGCTCACGAGCTCACGTGCTAGCTAACGAAAGCAACAGTCCGTAGGAAGACATTATTCTGTCTCTGGCCGACCAGTCTTAGCTCCTACTCCTAAATGCTGCGTGCTTATCGGAGAAGCAGCAAATACCAATTTTAATGTTTTTGGATAAACCCGACCGCTGATCGAACCCACGATCTTCCGCACTCGAGGCGAGCACGCTAACAATTCTACCTCCGAAGCGATTAGTCTTCATCAATTCCTGTGACCCGATTTGTTTGATTGATCTAGACATCAATGTTAAACATGAGTAAATGGTTGAGAGACTTACGGGTCATACTAATTTTTATATGCATTGTCCTAATTAATGGATAAATATAAAGACTTAATCTGGAACACAATTCTAATTCTAACTTTTATAAAGATAAGAAACAACCGACGAGCTGCATCCATCTATTTTTACAACCTTTCAGATAAAATTAAGTATTTTTTTAGTTTTTCGTTTGCAAATGTGGTTCAAAGAAGTTATCGTTGGAACGTGTAATTACTAGATGACACTATAATTAACTTTATGCTCTTTTAACAGTGTTCTTGTACACTGCCTTACTGTAATTCACGACTTTTAGTCTGTGTAAGCATAGAAAAATAAATTATTCCCCCCTTCTATCATCACAAATGATAAGGTTTGTTAGTTACCTGCCCATGGTCTTAATTCGCTAGGAGTACTTCGGACTCCTTCAACCAGTAAACTGAATACCGCAATCTGACAGAAATATTGTTGAAAGTGAATGGTATGGTATGAAAAACTACGTTTGTATATGTACGTCTCTACTTTGGACCGACCAATCCTTGATATTACTCATACATGCTGTTTGCTCAGCGGAATAGCAGCAAATAATATCCGTATAAAAAAGTACTGTGAATAATTAATCCCTGGTGGACATGAACCTGAAGATTCACCTTCCTTTTTCAAAATCTATTCGGAACGGTACAGACTCCCACCCATCAATCACAATTTTCGTTTTTTATTGGAAACTTTAACGATAAACTGGATCAGTAATCCTTTGATGTGAACCCTTGGGACGGGCTATTCCTGATGTTTAAATTTTTAATAAATAAATACTCTTCACATTTCCACGCTAAGATATTTGACAACGTGACTACTTGAAACAGCAATCATATATTCCCACACATAATAAAAAATAAAATGTGTCAAGAAATACCAAGGGGATATTCGAGAAAAAGAGAAAATGTAAAAGTACTGACAAACTCCGGAGAACAATGAGGACAAGACCAAAACGACAAAAACGCAACACTAAAAACTAAAAATCAAATGAACAACATGGACCCCACCAAAAAACTGGGGGTAGGTGCTCTGGAAGAGTAAGCAGTCTCTGCTTCCTGCAGGACACCCGCCATGTAGCTCATGTCAAATCAGGTTAGAGGAAGGACATCAAGAGAACAGGTCCTCTTTCATTGGGACACGGATAATACTTATATCTAAAGTTTTATAATTTGGAGTCGAGATGGTCCTTATATCTGAAGTTTTATAATTAGGGTGGAGATGGTCCTTATATCTGAAGTTTTATAAATGGGGTGGAGATGGTCCTTATATCTGAAGTCTTTAGCTTTAACAGAACAGTTAACCAAGATTCTTACCTTAGAACATCAAAACTTCTACTAGCGCAAGGTATTTGCAGCGTGGTTTGATCTAACAGTCAAATATTATTTTAAGAAAATATATCAACAAAACCATCAAATACAAAACAATTTAAAAAACATTTATTTGTTTTATTTTAGTATTTTTGGATCGAACGTCAAATTTACTGAAAGCAAACTGTTACCATAATATGCTGATTTTTTGTTAGAATCACATGTTGTGTCAGACCTTTTTTCAATCTGCTTATGATATTTGAAATGTGTCCCTCTATTAGCCATATTATTATTCTCGTTACTTGATCGGAAGAAAATGATGACAAATTCTTTTTACACTGTCATTGTGTTCGTTTGCTTTTGACAGAGTTTTTTGAACTGCTTTTGAAAAATGATAAACCAAATTTCCAGTGTTGAGAAAGCTTATAAGATACTGTTCTCCCTTTAAAAAAAGATTTCAGTTGTTCCCAGTAAGCTGCCTCTGTAAAAGATTAAGGGCCGACATGAAATTCCAGTAGAATAAAGTTAATTAACTGACATTTTGAGTCAATAAGGAAACAAAAAATGTATAATGTACCCATTGCGATCGATTATGGATAGTTCTTGCTTCAGATAACCTGGGCTGCACGTAAGACCACATCGATTTTTTACGATTTTTTTTATAACAAAGTTTTGATGAAGAAAGCAGTTTCGCATAGAAAGCACGGGCAAGATTATCAGTTTAAAAGAAAATCCT